>VNJV01000842.1:0-18965 GCA_008042635.1 Drosophila nikananu | reverse complement strand
TATCTTGTTTTTGAAACATTCTTAAATAAATATGTTATACCTAATTTTTGCATATTTTTAGAAAAATTTTTTGGCCGTAACTTTTATTTTCTCATAACTCTTATTTGCAATCCCTGCTATTAAGAACCATTTTTCTTCACAACTTTTTGAAACCCTTCCTTTAGTGTCTTATTTAATATTTTTCAAACACAAATAAAAACAATCTTTTAATTTAATTTTCTTAACAAATTAAACTCAACAGTATCTAAATATATATTCTGCTTTTAGTATAATATTTTACCTCCATGCCAGGCTCTTGGATGAGTACTGAGTATGCATTAAAAATAGATGAGAAAATATTCGTTTGCTTAGTCAAAAATATTTAATACGCCTTAAGTTATTACTTATTTTAATGCATTATCGATCAAAAGGTTTTAGAGCGGTGAGGTTGAAACTAAAAATGATCTGGATCAAGTCAAGGCAGCCTTGAAACAAGAACTATCTAAGGTACACGAAAAGGTTTGGCAAGTGGAAACAAAAAAAAAGCAAATGGTAAGCATAAATCAAATAAAATTTGGGACTTTAAGATACATTTATTCGGGGCAAACATGCAGGGTAGAGGGTTAGAAAACTAGGGGTTTCTCAGTGCTGAACAGCTTCGGTTCCAAATTTCAGTCTGATTAATGCTGAACTACATTAGGGAAACCAATATATATATTTATATGGTTTAAAATGGTTATATACAGAGAACGGGTTTTATAAATTTCATAACTTTCAAGATATTTGAAGATATAGTATTAAAGAATTTATAGAAAATCCTCAAAGGGGGTACTATGTATCACAGAGAATATATTATTAATAAATTCAATATATACCAAGAAGAAAGTTTTAAAGAGGATTTTTGGTCATGCTCTCAAACAATGGAAATGGAAAAGATTTCCTTACACTAAAGTACTGAATCAAGAAAAACTTAGTTTTAGTTTTTTTTGGGTGAGTTAGAGCATAATTATTAAATTACCCTTCTTGGCAGTGGGTTGGCTTTGGTTCTGGCCTTAAATGACACAAAGACACAATTACACTGAGAGAAAAAAACACAACCAATGCAAGAAACAGCAATGAAAGAAAGAAACGTGATATATTTAGACAAATTAATAACCAATTAAAGCGTTTAAATGCAATTAAATTGAAACTTCAGTGCCACACACAGAGAGACACACACAGGAATGCTTCAGATTCTTAATTAGTGTAGAGATAAAGAGAAGCTGCAAAAGAAACAAATCGAAGATGGAGAGTTAACGGTAGCACGACACCGACACGACACCTAAGGATAACACTGTAAGAAATCGTAGGGCATATCAATATCATCGGTGGATCGATCTCGTCTCGGCTGCGGAGACTTGCGAAGACTTTTGGAGACGAGAGACAAAATAGCACATTAACGGAGAGTAGTGGAGAGTAGATACAGTGACATGGTGGATACTTTTTCTTTTTTTTTGGTAATTTTGTGGTGGTTTTTAGTGGTGGTGGTACAAGTGGTTAGTAGTTAGACGAGCTGCTTTTTGGAGATTAGGTTTACCTCTAGAGAATAAAGAAGCAGGTAAAACAGTACTTTTGGATCGAAATCGGATTTGTTTTTTGTTTTTTTTTTTCTTTTTAGTGGAAAGTTAGAAATTATACAAATGTTCGGTACTAGAGGAATCGATATTGAGTGACAGATACAAATTGTATAGGGTAAAGTTATAGATAGAAAGGGAAACAAAAGACCAGGTGCTAAGGGCTGGTGTCAAGGGCGGGGGCATTTACCTGGCGGAGGCATGCTCGGTGCTGCAGCGCCGTTTGGTATGTAGCCGCTATCCTCATCTGTGGAAAATGAGAACAAACGGAGGAGTATTTAGTAAATTATTCAGGATATTCAGAAAACAAAATAACAGAAATGGCTATCGGCTTGAAATCTTTTTAAATCTGCCTGAAAGTATGCTCTATTTTTGTGTTTCCATTTTATAGCATACTCTCAGACGCAATTTCAATAGTTTTTAAAATCTCTATTAGCAAAACGTTTTCAAGATTTTCCCACCTGCCGTATCCTGTGAGCCAAACATATCCTCCGTTAGTTCCAGCTCCAGCTCATGGGCGTACTCTGGCGGCAGTGCCGGTGCCGGTGGCAGTGCAAAACTGGGCGCCGCAGTGGGCGGTGGCGACTCATCGCCGCCCTCGCTTAGCGGTTCGCCCATCTCGTCACACTCCTCGACGACCAGCGACGGGAAGTTGCCAAACTTGCCATCCAGCTCGCCCTCCCACCAGCCATCGTCGACGCCGTGGGCGGTCTTGGTCACGATCTTGATCTTGTCGCCCTCCTCGAAGGTCAGCTCATCCTCGGCGGTGGCATCGTAGTCGTAGAGCGCAATGCACCATTCCACATCCGACTTGACACGCTTCTGGGGCGCCATGATGACCGACACCTGGTCGGGCGATTGCATCGAGTCCACCGTCTGATCTTCATTGTCAACAGTATAATCGACAGATGAGAATGAGATTTGAGAGCGCAATTGATTGCCGGAAGTACCATTAAAGGCGCTGCCCGCTGTCTCCTGGTCGATATCCAGATAGTTGTGCGGCACGTAGCCCTCCTCGCCCCGGTAGTTGCGTGCTCTCAGCCAGCCGTCGCCATCGCCCTCGCCGACCACCTCGAGCTGTTCGTTTTCGACGATGGTGAGCTCATCGGGATTTTGGGCCTGCAAGAATAGGGTTTATCACAGGAAACTGAATGCCAAATGCAACCCCTTTACCGTATAGCTGTAGAGCGCAGTACACTTGAAGATGGCCTCCTTGGGCTCGGGTACAATCGGTTCGTCCTTGTCCTCCTCCTCCTCGGCCCCCCAGTTGACCTCGGTGGGATCGTCCCAGCCCCCGCCTCCTGCTGACGAGGCAGCCGCTGCTGCGGCCGAACTGGAAGAAGCTGCTGCCGCCGCCGATGCCGATGGACGCTCCTCGGGCTCGTCGTCGCTGTCGCTGAAGGTGCGATCCCGGGAAAGCTGCTGCTCGGCCTTGGGTTTTGCCTGAACCGAGGCCTGGGCCTGAGTCTCCTCCTTGTCGCTGTCATAGAAGGAATCCGAGCTGGGATTCTCCCCCTGCCCGGAGGCATCCGTGCGCATCGAAATGGAACTGGCCGAGCGGGTCAGCTCCTGCACACCCATGATTTCTGCCTCCTGCACCCACTCGTCCACGTTGATGCCACCGTCGCGCAGGCACTGCAGACAAGCCTCCGCCTTGGCCTTCTCCGTCTCCGAACGCCGGATCTGATCCCGGAACTCTTCAATCTTCGTGTCCAAGTCCGGACCATTGGGATCATTGGGATCGCTGCGTTGCCCAGAATCTCTTAGCGACTGGCACAGGGCCAGCTTCTTGGCATTCTCCCGGATAGAGGCATTCTCCTTCACCACTCTGCCGGCCAGATTCTTGGCCTCCTTGGTGAGTGTCTCGGCGGCGGACTCGTGCTCCGCGGTCACCTTGCGCACCGGATCATTGTCGCACGCCTCGAAGTCGTACTGGATGTGCTGCTTAAGCACCGGATAGAACAGGTAGCAGCACTGCAGGTTGTATTCCCGGGTGAGCTGTTGGGCCTGGTCCCGGATCTTGCCGAAGCTGTTCTGGGTGGCCGAGCAGGTCAGCAGCTCTGTGCGTCTACAAATGAATGGGAAATTAATTATGGCCAAAGTCAGAGTCATGAACATAAACTCATTTGTGCTCGCCACTGTATATGGTATCAATTAAATAACAAAATAAAAGTTTTTATATACCAACAGAAGCACATTCTCTTTATATTATAAGTAGGTACATAAAACCTTATCATATCGTACATTAAATTGGATCATAAAGCTCACAAAGTTTCTATTGAGGTTACCGTTTTCCATTCCAATCAATTTGAATGCAATGGGAACTGATAACAAACTTCATTTCCCAACAAATCTAATCCAGCTAAAGTCTAGGATAAAGATAAAAAAAAGGGCGCCAGTACAAATTCTTATAACCTATGAATCATACTGAGAACTTTATCAGATATGGTTGCCATCATGATTAGAAATTTTTAAGTCATAAAGCATTAAAAATATATATTAAATATGAGAAATTATTAAAGAAAGGCCTTCATTTTAGAAATTAATTGCAAGAAATAAACAAAGAAAGGCCCAAGTCATAAATTTTTGTGGGAAGTTAAGAAAGAGAAAGCCTTCAAAGCTTTAATTTGTAAAAGCCTAATTATTTTAACAAAGTTTTAACGATTTTAACCATTCGAAAAGAAGAAATACTCTTTCCACAACAATCAAATAAATCCCAAATTCCACAAATATTCTTAATATATCTTTATATATAAATATACTTAATTTCACAACCCAACTCACCCCATTAGCATCAGGTACTCGGCGACCCTCTCAAAAACGTAGTTCTCCATTGTCGTCATCGTGGTCTGCAGATCGACCGTAAAGTACCGATTCTGATGGGCATTGGCTGCCGCCAGACTAAGAACATAGTCGTTCCTGGCTCCGGAGGACTTCTCCTCCAGCAACTCCTTGCGGGACGTTACCCTGGCGCTGTTCTTCTGCAACGAGGTGATGGACTGGAAGAAGGACCCCTTCTTCTTCTTCAGCTTCTCCTCAATATCCCGAGCCTTGTCCCGAACGTCGTGGGCACAGTGCTCCTCATCAAAGTACGATTTCTTGGTTTTGTCCACATCGCCAACGCTCAAATGGAGTTCCTTCTGCACATTGACAATGCCGGAGAGCGAACGCTTTGCTATGGCCAACTTGTAGTCTCGGAGGACCTTGGCCTCATCGGCGATCTGCTGTTGGAACACCTCGATGGCGGCCAAACGGGCTCGGGCCAGCTTTTCATTCTCCTCGAGAACCGTCCGCCAAACGCTCCACATATTCCTGAAAAGGGAAATTCCAAAAATTAGTAATATTCAAATTTTTGTATATTTCTTTAGGTAACCCACCAGCGCTCCTCTATCCCATCCATTTTAATGTCCGGTATGTTGGGTATCTTCTTGTTCAGATACTGCGATGAGATCTTTAGCAAGGCCTCACTGTACGACTTCTCGATGGCCGAGCGCTTGATGGTGAACTGGCGGATATCCTCCAAAAGGTCGCACTCATGCTGGTTCTTCAGCTGCAGCTTGGCCACCTGCTCCGTGTGCAAGTTCTTGAGGAACTTCACATAGTTTCCCTGCAGAATATAATGAAAATGATAACTCGGAATATAATTTTTTTTTATAGGAGATTTTTGTAGCTTTACCTTACGCGGCGGCGGCTGCATCTTGGGGCTTTGTCTACTTTAATCAGGTCTTTCTACGAATTTTCTGTTTGAGTTCCGATCAAATGACGTTACATTACCTCTAGCAACTGCAAAAAGGAGGATGGTATGATATGAGATGTGGTAGCTTGGAAAGAGAAAATATGGGGTATTTAGGATATCTTGATTCTAAGAAATATTTTTGATAGAAAAAGGCTCTCCTTGAAATCTTAACAGTATTTTTCAAGATAGAAATATGAATAACAATTGTTAATTCTGATCAAATCATAAACACCTTAAATAAATAATAGATATGGGGATTTTGGGAGCATACACTTAACACAATTTTAATTGATTTCAAAGGCCGTGTTAATGTCATTTTTTATAATTACAAAATATGAATTTCTGTTGGAAAAGATTTTTAGACCAACAAATCATTGCATTCTTTATAATTTAAAATTTAAATACTGTTGTAAAACTACGATTAAACAAAACCAATAATGTTTATTTTTAATTTTTTTTTTCTTTTTTAATGGGTGTGGGTGGTTGGTGGTTTTCTCAAGCCGTTAATGGATTCGCTACGCAGCCACGGTCCTCGAAACTTATGTAACTCAAAATGCAATGAAAACTGGCAGAAATATTAGGATTAAAACGAGCAGTTTCTCAAAGCTTAATTTAGACAATTTTTCTGTGGAACTTTTCACTGGAGCAGCCAGCCCACGCAGCAGCCCCCGTTTTTTGGGCTATATCGTATCGATTTCTCGGGTCCCCGGACTAGCTTAGTTTTGCTTTTAACTACGGTATTGAAAACACTTGGCTAACACTCTTCTTGGACATTGTCGGGTTGGGTTGTTGGTGTTTGTTTTTGGTTGATTTGGAGTTATCTCTGGGGTTTTTTACACAAATTCAAGCACTTTTTCGCCTCCTCAAATCCGTTGCTTACTTATCGATTTCGATTTTCACGTCGTTTGGCGACGGAGACTTTTCACATGCACCGTTAACTGCTGCTGCGCTGCTGCTGCGCAGGAGTGTGAGAGCGAGAGAAAGTGGAGAGCGGCGAGAGAGAGTGCGGTGGAGAGAGCAACGGCGTTTCATTCATAGCGGTCAAAATAACGGTAGCAAGCACATGCGCCCCGAAGGGATGTTTTTTATTTTTTGTTTTTGCGCGTCAGCTGCTGCTTGATAACATCCGTCAAGTGTAACGGCTCTCAACACCGATTATAGAACTAGCGCATATTACCTCAGAAGCGAATGTGAGATATTGACACCTGGCGTGCGGCAACAGTTACCAAAAATACGCGCCTGCATGATAATACACATATGTATATGCTGGCCAGCTATCAACGACCAGTTTAATTGATAACTTCAGATATTGGCGGAGACGTTTGATAAGATTTCTCCGCTCGCGCCCAGAAGTATGCGTCACAAAAATACTATGTTGTAAGACGTGCAGTATTTTTTAGTGCGATTGCTGAAAAATACCGCTGGTAATACTGGCAACGACCGAAAAGTCTGGCAACGTTGCTAAAAATCCGAAGCGTTGCGATATATCGATATTTTGATATATTAGTGTACTTGTTGTTTTGTTTTTATGTTTTCCCCTCCGAAATGGCCACGAAGCTAAATGTAAATATCCGGACGCTGTTGTCCAACTGCGAGGATTTGGCCAAGAGCGAGCAGAACTTCTGGCGGCTGCAGAAGTTCATCAAATCGCTTGACACGATGCTCGCCGAGCTGGAGGCTATGGATGATCCGCAGAGTTCCACCCGAATCCCGGGCTACACGGAGCGTCTGAAGGCATTGAAGATAGCCACGGGTTTCACGGAAGCGGCCGGCAGCTCCACGACAAATACTCCATGGCAATCCTCCACATCAGTCGAAGCCGGGGAGAATGCACTGAAAGAAATGCGTCAGCTGCAGAACACGAAGCAACACAACGAACTGCGACAGGAGCTGCTAGAGGGTGAATTTTTGGGGATTCAGAAAGGGGGAAAACTCTTAAGCTAGATTCTTGTATTAATAGGCCTTTATGAAGACGTTGCAAGGATTTTATGAATTTAGATAAAACATTAAGAGTTTTGTTATTATTTTTATAAGCCATGTAGACAAATGCAGTTTAATTTTAATTGGCTAACCCAAGGTATAGCCAGTTTGCAGATCTAAGAATGTAATGTAAAGATACAAATTCACAGGAAACCACTATGTCAGGAAACCCGTATTACCCGCTTTTATTCGAATTTACATACTAGAAATTTGATTTAAATTAAGGTCCAAACCTGAAATATATCTCAAAATCTTAAAAATCATTCCTACACACACTAAAATTGCAGTATATACTCATTTTAGATGGCGATGCCGCCCTGCGACGACGTCGAGGAGGTGCGGAGGAGTCAAGTCCTGGTGGCGGAAGCATCCAAACAACTTCTGCCGACAATATGAACGAGGCTGCCAAGTATTACACAAACGCTCAGGAGAAGATCACCGATCATATGCTCTCACTGACGCGAAATCTAAAGGAACAGACAGAGACTGCCAACAGGATCATTCGCAGAGATACCGAGGTTGTATCGCGGTCTGCAGGAATGGCTGATCGCAATATAAATTCCTTGGGAAAAGAGGCTGAGAAGCTAGAGCAGCATTCAAAAAATGCCTACAAGTGCTGGCTCTGGCTAATGATTGTCTTTGTAATTGTTACTTTTATAGGTGAGTCACAAGTCGAATCAGTAGTAAAAGTTCTGTGAATAGCTACGAATTCGTGTCTAGGTTGTACTGAGGGTTAGATTTCTCTTGCTTTAATAATAACTTCTTTTGAATGGAAGCATAAAAACTTTTTTAGAATTTTAAAGAATACAATTTTAGAATATTAAAGATTTACAAATTTTAACAAATTTGATAAATTCCGTGAAAAGGTCTTTGAACTTTACATTGGAATTCAAAAACCCAGTTTAAATATTTGTGTACTGTAATGAAAAACTCGCACATCAGGTATTATCAACACGAACAAGTTTTCTGTGACTCAACCCAAAGCTTAATTGCTTTAACTGGATCGATTTATTGAAGTTCGCCTGTAGCTAATGAGTTTATTCCCCTTTTTTATTTTCAGGTATGGTGTTATTCATGAAGATCATGAAGAAGAAGAAGACGTAGGAACCGACTCCAAACGAATTAAACTAAAGATTATAGATTAAATGCGCTCTTTCCCCAAACGAAGTCAAAAGGTTATCCGCAGAGCTCCCCAAATCATCGTGTAAACAGACCCACATTAAACGATCGAAAGCCGGCCAGCGATTTATTTTTGAATAGTTTATGTACAAGCGCAAAGCATTTGCTAGATTTTTATGTTTTTGAGCATTGTTGTTCTATGTTATGGGTCCTCTATACGATATCTATCTTAGTCTTACTCAGCCGGAACGAGCTCTGTGACTCCATTTTTGGTGATCAACTGTAACAGGGATCCGGTTTTGGGACGATCCTGTCCCTGGGTCCACTTTTGAAAGAGTCCAGCCAACTCAGTAAGCGGGGTCCAGGTGCCAAAGTCCGCATCAGGCATCCATTTGCGGTTCATGGGCGTATCCAGGGTCACGGGAAGGATGGAGACGGCCACAGAGCCAGATGGCAGGCCGGATTTTTCGGCACCAAGCGATCGTGTGAGCTGGTGAACGGCAGCTTTGGCCATGCCGTAGCCAATCATGCCGGGAGTACCCTCTAGAGCGGGCTTAGCTCCGGTCAATGCCAGTATTCCGCAATCCTTGAGGTACTGAGCCGCCACAGCTGCGGATATGGACGAGGTCCAGACGCTCTGCTTCCACATCAGATCAGCATTCTTGGCCAGATCCTTCTTGGCATTGCCACCGGCCCAGCCGCCGGCCACGCAGATTACTGCATCCAGTTTCTCGCCCGCCAGGGATTCCCCCACCTTGCAGACCACCGCATCCTCCTGCTCCGACCACGAAGCATCGCGTGGCACCACAATGCTCACATCGGCCTTCTCGTTCTCCGCCAAGTCAATGCTGCCGACCCACTGCAGGTGGAAAACAATGGTTAGTTTTGAGGGACTTACTCATTATATGTATTCTGCGAAAGTGAAAGGTTACTCACATAATTGTTGGCTTTGAAGTGATCGACACAGGCGGAGCCCAAGGCTCCCCTACCGCCATAGATTACTACTCGACCTGCGGACATGATGCGTGCTGCCAGTTTTGCGGCTCAAATAAACTGATTTGGAAAAACACGAGAAATTTTAATTCCCCGCTGCTTAGATAGTCGGTGAGTCAAAAACGGGAGCTTTGAGCGCAGCTGGGGGGCTTTTAACAGCGGCGGGAGACCAGTTCTACCGGTAATGCTTGGGGAGAATAAATTTTGAAGTCAGGTTTTGAGCTTGAGCTTTTCGAAATAAAATTTTACAGTGAAGGCGCAGCAACAAGTGGAAAATCAATAGGGTGGTTGAAAATATATCAAAATATATCGATATTTTTTAAAGATGACATATTTACATTTTTTGTTTTCCTGAATATAGAAAGTGCAATATTTTTATTTGATATTTTGTGAGATTTCTTGTAAAATTTTGTTTTTAATTGTGTGTTTATTATAATTCTTATAATTTTCACATGTAAATCCAACACCTCTCAATGCTCGTAAAGGAATCGGAAGGAAAATTAAACTCATTCTATAATAAACGTCACATTTGTTGGTGAATATATACTGAACGTGGCTCGATGCTCCTCACCCAACAATGGTTAGTTTAAAGGATTCTATATGCCCGCCTGAGTGGAGAAATGGGGATCCGGCTGATGCTGACATCCCTCCCTCAACAACTATTGGTTATCATGCCTCGCGGTGTATTTTTTAAATTTAATTTTGCTAGCAGTTTTTAAACTCAACGTTCACATTTAAGCCTACATTTGTATAGCATACTCCACCAGGTATTCGTCTTCACCTTGCTGGGCTTTTTACCTCCCATTTTAATATTTCTTCTTTACCACTAAATAAGGTACATACATCCAGAGAATTTTGGAGACAACAAAATTTAATAAGTTACTCTTTCAGTTTTAAGGATGCAATTTTAGCAGCTTTGCGCTGATATCTTCAGTCTTTAATGATAGAGATCTGATTATCGTATTGGAAAATATACATAAGCTGGAATACTCAATCCGAAATAGATCAAAAACAAAAACAAAATTTAAGCCAAAGAAAACCATACCATAACAGCTGCACGAATTAAGCTGCGGTGAAAAGTCATACATTTTAAAATTACCATCCTGCATTTGGGGCATTGAACAGTATTTAAATTTTAACGAAGTCTACACAAATGGCGCGAATATAAATTGGCATCTGGGCACACTTTTCGGTCGCGAGCGACCAGCGTTGCCAGATTATGCAGTCGTGAGCGAGCCTCCAAAAGGCGGTTTTTCGGTATTTATTCTGGTACATACCAGAAAAGGTAACAGCTGTCGCTCTAGTGATGCAGATTCGACCGAAAACATCGATGTTGATGGTCGTCGCTGTTGGAAAAATATAACATCGATGCATTGCTTAACTTTGGGATTAAAAATACATCGAAAAACATCAGAAAACATCGCGGAGAGAAACCTCGATTACCCCACCATGCACGGGAGAGGACGAATCGGTAAATTTTACCACCCTATTTGTTTACCACCATGCACGGGAATGGACGAATAGGTAAAATTACCGGTACCGCTTCGTCCATTCCCGTGCACGGTGGATTAATAGGGGTGACCTAGCTGCATGGTGGTAAAAAATGGGGTGGTTGTCACAATCAAGGCTTAGTGATGCAACATCGAACATCAAACACCGATGAATCGCCTAACAACATCGCTGCTCTTTTTTTTCGAAAAGGGAAATGCGTGAAAAACGTTGGAGTGCGCCGCATTTCCACGAGAAGAGAAGAGTGCCGAGGTTACGCGTTTTCCACACTCCGCGGTCGCGTTACGTCACGAAGCTTGAACACGTATATATTGGCAGGGATTTGGAGATTGCGCTTTTCCGCAGGAGTTTCCCCGCTTGGCTTATCCTTGGCAAACAACAAGAAGACAACACACAGCCGGAACAGTGTTAATTTTGTGTAATTCTGTGTATTTTTCGGTATCCCAGTAGACGGCGCGTAGTTTTTCACTTTAAAAGTGAACTTTCCCATCGGTCACCGCCTCACACTCATTTCTAATTGTGATTCGTAGGAAGTAAGTTCTCTAGTGTAAAATAAGTTAAATTCTCATAAAAATAAATCGGAACACAATAAAACCAACAAGGAAAAACACCACCAAAATATCGAGGAGCATCTTAAAATCGTTCAAATAGAAGCATTGAAAGCTAGAAAACAACTAAAGATAAAGTATCTCTGTCGTGTTTCAACCAAAATCCAACCGCAGTCGTAGTCTCATTCGCCTTTGGTCATCTAGTTCTTGTTCTTGTTCGGCATTGAGTAAATACATAGCGTTGTGTACGTATTTTATTCTTGCGCCATCACGTAATCGGTAAATTCGGCATTGCAATTGCAACAACTATAACTGTAAACAGTAAACGGTGTCTAAACGTAAGCGGCAACGTAACGCATCCAGCAACGTAAGCGTCCAAAGGAGCAGCAGCAGGAACAACAACAACAGCGGCCAATCGGAAGTCTCTGAAGAGGACGTCAGCTAACTGTGAGTTTATCACGAAAAGAGCAAGCCAGCTAGAGAGAGAGAGTGAGAGCGGGGGGAATGTCACTCGCAGGGAAATTGAAAAATGCCAGGCGAAAATTCTTGGCCGTTGCAACTCGTTTCGAACACGTGTGTGTGTCTGTGCACCTCTCGCTCTCTCTTGCTCTCTCTATCTCCCTTCCTCTTTCGAACAGCGGAAAACGTGTATTCTTAAGAAAAACCAGAAAATCGAAACACGGAATTGGGTCAGTGTGTCATTCGCCATCCCGCTCTTGCCCACACCAACTCCCCTATTCCGATTACGATTCCAATTCCGATCCGAGCTGCTAGACTGGCTAAAACCTCTGTCTAAAACGTGTTTCATGCTTAGTCAATTTGTTCTCTTTAACTAGTCGGAGCTGGTCTAGTCTCTGCCCCGATCTCTGCCGCTACCTCAGTCGCAGTCGCCGTTGCCGTTGGCTCGCTGCCGTCGCTGTCACCACTTGACTAAAGCGGCCTAAACAGCATCGCCTCCAGAAATGCCTAAAAAAAAATTAGCCCCAACTGCATGCGAGGGAGCGAGAGGGAGAAAGGTGTTGTGCTGCACTAGCGTTAGAAGGAGAGGTGTAGTGTTCGACTGTTTGTCAACCGCGCGGCCACCTTAAATACCCTTTAATAGATGGGGTATTATAAAGTTAGCGCAGATAGGGGATCGATAAGAACTGAAATAACTGACATACCCTTTAATAGTAATGGGTAGATTTTCATTAAAGGTATCGTGTATGTGGAGGGATTTAAATCAGATATTGCGAAGAGAACTTGAGGTCGGGAATTTCACTATTTTTTTTTAAACAGCTTTTTATTTATTAAATATAATTAACTATTTTAAGGCCTTACATATCGAACTTAAATTATTAACTTTTATATTAATAAAATAATTTAATTTATATATTTCGGGAATAATTTCAGTATTTCAAAAAGATAATAAATACAAAGGTACTTTCGCGATTTTAGTATTCATAGATCGTGTGTGATGCACTCAGTTTTCTGTTTATAGTTTCAAGATTTAAAATAAAAAGTTGATCCATTTATTAAGTACAAAATCCGTGCTCGACTGTTTCGAAAATTTCCTCCTACCTCTTTGAAAATCAATCAATACTAAGTAACTCTGGTCGATCAAATCGGCCTAATAGAATCAACTCTCGCGCTCTCTTGATTTCTAGAGCCCGCTCTCTTGGTTTTTTTCGGCCACTCACTTCACTTGATCTTGCACTCGGAAAACGTAAGCGTTGCAGCGAAGCTGACTGCGACGTCGACAGAGGCTGCGGTGCTTTTACCTTGAGCCCGCCTGCACTTGACGCAACCCCCCGGCCCCTTTCCCAGCTCAGTCGACAACCACACTCATACATACATACATACATCTGAACTTCTGAAAAAGCCAACACCTTTCGAAATCGTAGTCGCTTTTATTTCAGCTTCTTGCCTCTTTCAGCTCAGCTTTTGCCTCAGCTTAGCGGCGTTTTTTATGCCCATGTATTTCTCATGTTTGCTAATAAAATTATTACGACTCGGCCGACAGCGGCTGCTAATGCGTTTTAAGGTCGCCGCTGCCACAGCAGCTCTTGTTGATTTTGACCCAATAAAATCCTAAATGACGATTCCACGATGCTCCCGCTTACATTTCCCGGTCCATTTAACATGTGTCCATCGCGCCAGGATCCGATTTGATTTATTTCAAAGTTATTTATTATACAACCAGCCACGGCACGAGGCACACACAGAAATAAACAACAACAGAGCAAAGGACGAAGAGTGTCAGCCGCCAGCTGGTGCTCATTTTCCAGGATGCGAAAAAGGGGGATAGGACAAATGGGAAAACTAGGCAACGGGTACAGAGAAAATAAAAGCCTAGCGGCGATTCCATTATAAGCTTTTCTTACAATGCCTACTAAAAAATATATTACTTGAATATTGAAAATGTTTTGGAGTTCAGCTTAAATTCAACTCGATTTATAACTTTTTTACGAGCCTATAGTTTATTAGTTTTTAGTTCATTAACAGTGTGATGTTTATTACTTTACATCCTAGTAAAACTAGTAGTTAAAAGTCAGATTAGTGGCTAAGTTCGACGATTTGCGCTGGTGGAGAAATGAAAAAATTGTACAAACAATATGCTTGCACTTCTCTTCTGACAAAAAAATATAAATATACATACATATATACCTCGAGTTTCGTATACATATTAAACTTAAATTAATAGACAGATATTGCTTAAATAAAATTTAGAATACCCCCCAGATAATTGCCAAAGTATCTAGGAATTCCCACATCTGCAATTATTACCTAAAAAAAAAAACTTATTGCGATTTCGTTTTAGATTTAAATTTCTCTGCGTGTTTTTGCGGGAAATTGGGGATAGGGATAACAACGCGGAAGAGGCTCCATTATAGGTTGCTGGTTTACTAGTTAACTGGGCCCGAAACGAGGCAGTGCGCGAACGGGAGAGGTAGGGGCAGCAGCACCCCATACAGCGTGAGCGAGAGCGAGAGAACCGAGAGGAAATCGGTGGGCGGTGGGCCGGTGACACTGACAGTGGAGCAGCAGCACAAGAGCAATAAATAATGCACGCGAAGAGCGGCGATGAGAGACGTTGCCGCCGACGTGATTGGGGAAGAGATTTCAGAGAGATTTCAGATACTCGCGAGAGAGACAGAAGTAAAGTCAAGAGAGAGTATAGAGCTTTGGGGGGTTGTTGGTTGTTTGATTTTTGCACTTAAGAGCGAAAAAAGTGGCTTTGATTTTTCGGTCCTCTTCGCTTCCTTTGGGGGTTCGGGGCTCGGGGCTCGATGGGGCATGCCAACTTTGTCGGCCGATTTGACCAACCCCCAAGAGGGAATTCCCGAAAACTTGGCCCATTAAATTGATAACGTTAAGTATAGGTAATTTAATTTGATTTTCCTCTGACACAAAAGCCAAGGGAAGGCAAATTCTGTAGAAGTTCCTATCATTATTTTTTATGATAAGATATTACTTTTATGAATAGTTTTTTTACATTAGTTTAATTATGTATCTCTGTATATCTTTTGTGGCCTCTTATCATTCGTGAAATGGTGGACAGTTTTGCTTTAACCCTAGAAGGGTATCGTTCCTTTTCACCCGCTTGTGGGTAAACATTCGTCGAATAGACGAACACAGACTTTGCACTTCTATAACTTTAACACGAACACATTTTTTCTACTGAAATAAACTGTTATATATATTTTGAAGTTTTCTTAAAAGTATAATTAAAAAACAACAACAATTTTTTTAGAGTTAATATGTTTTTTTTTTAATAATAAAAACTTATCAAAAATGTTATTTCATTTTCGAGACAATTTTTGTTCGTCTATTCGACTAATGGTTCCCCCACTAGGGTTAAAGAGAATACTCAAATTCTTAGAGAATTCCGAAAATATCCCTTCAATTTAAATGAAAGAAATTATAAATTAAGGCATTGTTAAGGGTTAAATTAAATATCAAATTATAAGTGGTAATACCGTGGTAGCAAGGAAAATATTAAAAACAAAAATAAAAATGCATACTAAAATATAATCTAAAATGCAATGAATATTTTTATTTTTTCTTTGTGTATTATTTTATCCACTCAAAAATATTTAATTTTCTTAGCTGACATTGTTGTTGGTTTAAAAGTGGGTGGGAAAAGTGTGCGGAAAGGTGGGCGGTCGAAGTGGGCGTTCGCTCCCACATATTTGCATGCCTCAAACCAAAGTTGGGGCGCTCTCTTTCCCCCGTTTCTCTTTGCGCTCTTTTCCGGCTCTCTGGAAGCCCTGTATGTAGCCTGAGTTCCAATTGGGATAGGGATGCGAAGGCTCTAGCGCGCGCTAACCTATATAATTTTTTTGTTCCGCTTCTAACAACAAGCACATCGTCCCAAACCAAAAAAATATATGTGTATAGAGAAACCCCTGGCAGTTGAAGGTTCTTGCTTTTTCGTACATTTTAAAGCAGCTTTGTTGCTGATTTCCTTTCTTTATTTTTTTTGTCGATGTTGTTGCTTTGAGATGAGTTTGCCTTTGGTTTTGACTGCCTTTGGATTTGCCTTTGCATTTAATGTTAAGTATACGCATCAGTGAACTCAATTTAATTATCGTGATTGTTTCGCCCGCTGTCTTTGCTGATGAAATTCAAATTTTCCAACTTCACAAACAGAAGCAAGGGGGGGATGGGTGCTCCCAGGCCAATTTTCCAACAACGTGTTTTTCCCGCTTTCTGTATTTTCCTCTTGATTTTTCTTATGTAAGTGAGAGCTGATAAAAACGAAAAAAAGCTAGCTAGCTGACTGGCTGGCTGGCCATAATTACGAGCTTTAGATTCGCCCTTCGCCCATTTTTTATCAGCGGCGTTATTTATGCGTCCTCCCACAATGACAAAGTGGGCTGAGTGCCGAGCACCGAGTACTTGTGCCAGTGGCAGGGGCAGGGGGGCCGGGGAAGGTTCTCTACTGTTTTTGATAGACAACAATCGAGCATTTGAAGTGCAGCGTAGCGCAAAGAGAACTGAAAACTGAAAACTGAAAAGCAGAAAAGTTGGAAGCACAGAACGTACACACACACAACAAAAATACAGAGCAGAACGCACGTTTTGCTGTAGCCAAAAACCCAAACGAAAAGCAATTAAGTTGCCACGGATCATTGCACAATAAGTAAAGAATCAGAATAAAAAACAACATCAAAAAACAGGCCCGAATACGAAACGTAACGAAACATAACTGTGTTTGCTTGCCCAGCCAAAACGCCGGCGTCGCTGCTTCTGCTGGCAGCGCTTCGCACACTGCCTTTTACTCATATGAATGACAATGGGGTTAGTTTTAGCAGTTAGAACGCGCGGAATACGGTTAATTAGTCCCAAAGCCCAAGAACTAGGTGTCGCCGACCACGCCTCACTGGTCCCGGAATTCGAATGAGCGCGGTATTAGCCCATAGTAGTTTCTAAATTGATTCCAAATCGGAGTCAATGGATTTATTACCACTCAGGGGATTGTCTTTAAAAATTCGGACAAATTATAATTCTACTTATTAAAGCCTTTGTTTTAGTGCTTTAGATATTTTGTTTAAAATTAAATTTGTAATTATACTGTATAATATTTAAAGAATAGATCTTGAAGTAATAAAACAATTTAGTGTTTGTGAACAAAAGACTGCATATTGTACTCAATTTAATTGCATAATTTTATGACCCTTTTAAAGAAATTTCAAAAACCTTAAGATTTTTTGTAGCACGCGATTATTTTTAAAACATTTTACAAATTATACCACCCAAAATGAAACAATATGTATTCATTATATAATTCATTAAATGAAAAATATGTGTTTTTATTGAAAATATAGTTAGGATACTCAAGAAAAGTCTGTACATATTGTTGTTGCGTATTGTAACCTTCAGATGCCAAGATACATCCAAATAAATAAGTATAGGGAAAATGTGTTGATTAAGAACTGAAAGAACTTTGTTATAGTGACATAAATACATATGTATGTAATGCTGCTGCTTCGTCTCTTCCCACATAGTTTTCCATTCTCTTCGCATATTGAATTGGCATTTGCCGATGCAAACTGTGAGCGATGGAATCCAATCAGATAATCGCAACCTTAACCGTTATTAGATCACTGTACAGCTGCGTCGCAGTCGCTGTCTCTTTTCAGAGAGTCAAAAACTCTAATCTCGGCGTGTAAGGTGAGGGGGGAGGAACAAACCGCTCGTAAGTGGGTGTGAGCGGGCGGTGGGGTTTAATAAATAGGCCAAATATGTAATATTGCTAAAATGTGTTTATTGTAATCTTTTTCCAAACACACACATACACCCACAACATAACCCAACACGCACACATAACACAACGCACGTGCATTATTATTGCATCCCTCAAATCGGGTTCCGAAAAGAGAGCCGCCACTGTTCGAAGAGAACGTGTCTCTCTTTGTTATTCTCCGTCTCTCTCTCTCGCTGCCACAGTCAGTGATGCCAATATTTTTCTAAAAAAAAAATACAAATTCCGAAAAAAAAAGAAAAAAATTGGTGAATCAGAAACTACAATTTTGTTTATATTTAATATTATATTATGAGATCATTTATTTATATTTGGATAATTTTGAGGTTAATGATTTTAAACATCCTACAATTCCAAACAATCTTCTTTCATTTCATACATATGTACATACAGGACACGAAACCAATTTTATTTAAAAATTCATTTGGCAAGCTATACTTTGTAGCAATTGATGTAGATTTGGTGAATGTTTTTGTGCGACTTTGATCAATTCTATTTGCAAAATGCTTTGTTTTTGGCTCACAGCTTATTTTAACCAATTCAATGCCAAATGCCAAAGAGTTTATAAAAAAAAATTTAATATTTTAAAATAATATTTCCTTAACTCACGAAAAAGGCCAAATTGGTATCACTGGCCTCAGTCGCTGCCTCTGCCGGAGCTGACTGCGCAGCTGGGGGGCCCCAAATGAGGAAACGTTTGTCGATTGGCGCTGAGTCGTTGTTCTACCGTCGCTGAGATTGCAACACTTCTTCGATTTCGATTCCACAAAGTCAGAAAACCGCTCTCAACGCTTTTCGGCCAAAATACACAACTCTCGGGTTCGTCGCGTTAACTAACCAACGAAAAAAAAGCGGAAAAGTTCTACATTTTATAACGCGTCGCAGTCAGCGAGCTGTGTTTGTATGTGTCTCTCACTCTCTCTGTGTGTGTGTGCCAGTTTTTCATGCGTTCTACTGCAACAACAATTAACAGTTACCACATCGCCTGCTCTCCCTGTCTCTCTTTCTCGGTCCCTCTTAGGCTATATTTTTAAACTGCGTTTTTTTCGCCAAAAAAGCCATAAAACAAAAAAATAAAGTAAAAACAAAACAAAAAACAATTTTTAAGTGTCGTCCGCGGACAAAAGTCAACGAACAACTAGTATTTGGGGCCGAAAGCGAGCATGAGTGAAGTCACAATAAAACTTATAATACTACAGCTCTATATATACTTGTATATATATATAAACCTGTGCAGGGAA
>VNJV01000841.1:0-104474 GCA_008042635.1 Drosophila nikananu | reverse complement strand
TGGAAATGTGAAGGATTTCAGGAGTTGTCCTGCTAACTTGATATCAACTTAGCAGGGCATATTCATGTTTTTAAAAAATTAAAAAAAATGTAAAAAATGGAGCGGCATATTTAATTCTTTCACGAATAATTAACGGCTAATTATCGGCAAATTCTGGGTAAAAAAGATTTTGAAAATGTGAAGGATTTCAGGAGTTGTCCTGCTAACTTGATATCAACTTAGCAGGGCATATTCATGTTTTTAAAAAATAAAAAAAAAATGTTAAAAATGGAGCGGCAAATTTAATTCTTTCACGAATAATTAACGGCAAATTATCGGCAAATTCTGGCTAAAAAAGATTTTGGAAATGTAAAGGATTTCAGAAGTTGCCCTGCTAACTTGATATCAACTTAGCAGGGCAACTTTATGTTTTTAAAAAATAATATTAAAAACTTGAAAAAAAAATTTTTTTCTTTCACGAATAATTTACGGATAATTAACGGCAAATTATGGCATAAAAAAAATTTTGATTTTCCAAAGTTGCCCTGCTAACTTGATGAGCATAAGAATTCCATCCTGTCATGTTTTTTTTCTGTGCACAAATCTACTTGTTGTATTTGGGGCATGGCTATTGTTGTGCCTTCTGCTAGTGGGGAGCACTTAAATCAATAAAATAGCAGCAAATCGCCCCGCATTTGAATTGGAGTTCCCCCCTTTCGGGTCAATGCACTGGGAATACTCACACACAAACACAGATACACTAAAGGTGGCGCGCATTACTATGCTGAAACGCTCACGGGCACAAAGCGTGGACGAAGTGAGTCGGTATATTTTTAGGCTGCCGGCTAATTCTTTATCTTAGTGGCCCACGTTCTATGTTCGCTTGGCCCATGTTCTATGTCCCTGCTGGCCAGGCTGACATTGATAATGCCAATGAGTAATCTTCATCTGCTGCTGCTGCTGATGCACAGTGACGCTGGCGTTAGGGCAGGCATCGAAGCGGAGCGTTGACATCGCGTCTCGTCGGAAAACAGTCCAAGTTCATTGTTCGCCTGCTGTGGTCTTTGCGGATTACTCTTCGCTCATTTCCCGTTTCTCCGATCGCTGTTCGGGGTTCTTGTAGGTTTTCAAGATAAATCCAGAGAACCCTTGTTCTTAAAGACTGACTAACTTGCCCCAGTAATTATTAAAAGATAAATTTGATTTATTGTAAATTTTATCATGAAGAAATTCGAAAGTTCCGACCAATTTCAACGCTATACCAACTTATTGGCCCCACTTTTTCTTTAACGGTGAAAGAAAAACCTTTACCAGTCTAATTTCTTTAGAATGCTTAATTTTTTTGCCAACAAAAGGATAGGAATCACTTAAAACTTCTCTGGGATTTTAGCTGAGTATAGTCGCATTCCTAGAAATTTAACGTCGCTAGGTCTAGAATTCTAGATGAATATGGGGTACGAAAAGAATAAGTACTAAACAAGACTTCTAAATGATTAAAGTTTGCATTCGGTAGCAAAGATAGTCGGTTCTCCATTCGAAAAGGCTTTTCTTTTGGCTCTCGAATCTATTAGCTAGACTATCCAACCCGCTAAACAACTTTCATTGGTATGTCGGGCGAGGAATACCCAGGCTGCAGATTCGTGGAGTGAGTGTGCAACGGTAACATGTCCAATAACAATCATTTGGCGTTCCCGCTTGCCGTTTGCTTTTGCTGATGATTATTATCGTGATCTTGATATTGAGCACGCACATGGGCCACGCTTGAATGCATTTAGAGCCAAAACAATTATTAGCTGGCGTAATTAAGAGCCTTTCATGGCAATAGCACTCCCACATGGGATTAGAGGCGCTGCCCACAGAGCTCTAACCAGTCGGCTTGTTTCTTTTTCAGTACCGCTTAAGAAACCAGAGGACAACACCAGCATCATGGCTGTTAATGTGTACTCCACAAATGTGACGTCAGAGAATCTCTCGCGGCACGACATGCTAGCCTGGGTGAATGATTGCCTGCAATCGCAGTTCTCCAAAATCGAGGAGCTATGCACGGGTAAGTGTGTGCTTAAGTCATCCGGAAGGCAATCTTATTGGGATGGACCCACCTTCGCTTGCCATTTTAGGTGCCGCATACTGTCAGTTCATGGACATGCTGTTTCCCAATTCAGTGCCCGTGAAGCGTGTCAAATTCCGAACAAATCTGGAGCATGAGTACATACAGAACTTCAAGATATTGCAGGCGGGCTTCAAAAAGATGGCTGTGGATAAGGTAAGAACAGAAATGCATGCTAGCTTTAGATTCATAGTTCCGTTTAATTCGAGATTTTTGATTTGATTTAAACACACCCAAAAACCCTACCTAATTGCGAGACTGTGGAGTGGACTTGCAGCGACCGTACCCTTGTATATTTAGCCCTGAGCAGCTTCGACTGTACTAATATAACTTAATGTGTGTTGTAACTAAACTGCAATTTCCGTTACAAATCAACAACCCAATCAACTCGCTCCAAACCAACAACTGCACAGATCATACCAGTTGATAAGCTGATTAAGGGACGCTTTCAAGACAACTTCGAGTTCCTTCAGTGGTTCAAGAAGTTCTTTGACGCCAATTACGATGGCCGCGAGTACGATCCCGTGGCCCAGCGAAGTGGTGTCAAGCTGGGAAATGGGAACGGCAACGGTCACGGCAGTAACGGAGGAAGCGGCGTGGGCAGCAGTAACAACGATCTCCATCTGATGCACCGCCGGCCCCTACAGGCGCCCACCGGTGGTGTCAGCCGCATGCCACCACGAGCCATTGCTCACACCGGTACGGGTATGAACAGAGGGACTGGGTTCTGGCCAGTGTAGCGGTGCTGGGAGCGGTCGTACTATTTTGTTGTTATCATTTAATTTTTGAGTTGCAAATTGAACGAACGTGAAGCACGCAGCGGAGCCAAGTGAATCGATCGATCTGGGATGTGCCACACCAAACCACATACAAACACCGCACTGATCCAACTCAGGTGGAGAGCACCTCTGACTACCCAACAAGCACACACATTCAGTCGCATCCCAGCACAAAGCACTCGAGTCAATGGATCTGTTTGTTCTTGTCCCGCCTGTCAACCCACTAACCACCCGTAATCCTTGTACTCAGTGATGGGAATGATGTTCTTAGTATAACTGCCAAGGTTATCAAGATTTAGTTGATCAAATTGAAAAAAAATTTTGATCCAGCTGTCACATTCAAATTCTTTAAATATTTTGTCCGTTTATGTTATTCTGTTCCTGACTTTATTTTTACCCGTCCGTTTAATACATATTTCTAATTCATATATAATGGATTAATTAAAAAATAATATAATTAAAGAAAGTAAGATAGACCTGAAAAAATTACCATTAAAATACCATATTGTATAAATCATTTCCCCATCACTGATCTTACCATGCGGATTTCAATTTTATTTGCAGGAATATAAAGCTTTGGCTAGCCAAAGAACAGTCTGTTTTATGTACAGTCATTCATCTTTTCGTAGTATTGTATCCCTAGTTTGTTCCCAGAGCATTTGGTTTCACCACACACACTCACCTGTCTGCATATTTTTCACACATTTTACTTTTAGATTATCCCCATTGACAAATTGATCAAAGGTCGTTTCCAAGACAATTTCGAATTCTTGCAATGGTTTAAAAAGTTCTTCGATGCCAATTACGATGGCAGGGATTACGATGCCAGTGCGGTCCGCGAGGGCGCTCCGATGGGCTTCGGTTCCGGTGCGGTGAAGTCCCTGCCCGGTACTGGTTCCAGCGGTGTGGCCAGCAGCTACCGGCGTGCCCCACCGGCAACGACGCGTCCGGCGGCGACGACATCTGCAGTGAAGCCCAGTATGTTGTTTTGGTTTGGTCCCCCCGCTCTATTCCTTTACCCCAGCTATCCTCCCATTCATCTTCATAATATACACAATCTACATAACCACATGCTGTGTTCTACGTAAATCGCTCCCAAACCTCTTAACAAACTTAATGCACCTCCAAAGTATACACAAACAAATGAAACACCAAAAGTTGAGCTGACTGTTTTGAGTGTGCTTCACGTTTGTTAAATCCAAGAGCTTTTACCATCTACCGCCACCGTCCTGGCGGGGTCTCTGCATACTAACACTCTCTCGTTTCCTTCAGCAGCCACCAAGGTTATTTCACGCACGAACAACGTCGCGCCACCAAGCAGAGTGGCTACTGGGGCTACGGGCACGGTAAAGAAGAACGATTCAGGAAGCTCGGTCAACAATCAGCAGATCGAAGAAATGTCCAACCAGGTGGGTGATTGTGATGAAAAAATAATCAAGAATCAAATGCTAATAATTTTGAGCATTAGGTCATGGAGATGCGCATAAACCTGGAGGGATTGGAGAAGGAGCGCGATTTCTACTTTTCCAAGTTACGCGACATTGAGATCCTGTAAGTCGACTTGCTCTTGACCTAGACCGGACGGACCCCTGATCTAATCTGCATTCCATCCCTTTTCAGTTGCCAAGAAGCTGATGACGCCGAAGGGCATCCGCTTATTCAAAAGATTTTGGACATCTTATATGCGACTGAGGTAGGTCATGTCCGTACACTTAGCCCCCGGAGTTGCAATCCTCTTCACCTCTATTTTTCCATTTCAGGATGGTTTTGCGCCGCCAGACGATGCACCACCAGAGGACGAGGAGTATTAATTTAAAGCAAAAAAGGATCAACAACCCACGAAATTCATTTGCTGCATATATATATTCAAAACATAAGTCAAGAAGCGAAATACAAGAGATAAAAAGAGAACGAGAATAAATCCATACTAATACGTATAGTGCATGATTCCCGACGACGAGGTGTTGACAGCTACTGTTGTTATGAAATCGAAAATTGTTTGAGTACCGTATTTGAGTCGAATATGCTGGAGTTTAAAACAATAGTATCCAGAAATTATTTTTGTGTTATGCAGAGCTTTTTATTCTAAATTTGGGCAACTTTATCCTGAGCACTGCTATAGCAGATCTATATAAAAACAACACCGAAACAAAATTGGTCGTACCTTTGCAGAGTGTAATAAAAACGAGATTCGCGTAGCTGAAACTGTTGCTTAACCATTATATATTAAGGATATTATTCGCTATCAAACACTTAAATCAGTTGTAATACACTTAAAATGTTGCGAAGCTTGTTTTGCTGATTGGTCATGTTTTGAGTGTTGTATGTATGTAGTGGATCGATCGAGCCGAATTTGTATAATGTATGAACTTTCGATTTCTAATGTTAACTGATTAATGATTGGCGGCTGCATAACAAAACGATTATATATAATAAGTGATTATTTGCTCTCAATGATTCAGTTCTATTTTTATGTGTAAAAAACCGGTAGAACAAAGTTAAAAATTTTAATAAAAAACGAGCCTCTTTATAATTTCTAAAATTAAACATTTTTGATTTGTGGAATCACATTTTTCGCCTGTCTTGAAATGTTGTTCGAAAGCCGGAGAGCGCTGTAGAGCCAGCCGCTCCTCGATTTAATTTCTGTGTTATTCTCTATAATATTAGAAATAAAACGCATTTGCTTAAACGCATGGAACCCCATAGCCTATTCGATTTTTCACGCCTTCAACTTTATGCAAGCGAAAAGAGCGAATTGGTTGCCAGCATAAAAATTGATGGACGTTATGCAACTTGTTATTATAAGTTCGTCGCTGGTCATACTAACTAAATAAACACACCGTTCGAAAAGCATTCATTATTCGAGTGTACAATTGTCGTTCTCTAGTCTAGAATAAAAACCATATGTTGCTTGATTCAAAATTAACGCATTTCTCATTTATACATAATAGAAGAGTACATGAGCTTATCACATTATGCTTAAACTATTTAACAGCTGTCTGAATGTGAGGTTGCTTGTGAGTGCCGTCGCAGAAGGGCCTATGGGAGGTTTGTTTGCAGTTGCAGAGCCAGTAGTCGCCCGATTTCTCAACTTTGAAGCGAATGGGCCTGAAAAAGTTTTAAATATTATTTATAGTGAGATTGAACTGCAACAAATAACCACATTATCTCGGGTATGCTCCATATTTTTATATGTCGTATGTATGTGGTAAGTAAATAAAATAACGAAACATTAGGCTTAGAGTCTATGGGGGAAAAACATTTTGTTCTTTAAATACAAGACTTGCCACTATAAGCTTGGATATGTTGAAATTATATGCGGCTATAGTTAAGCTGGAGGCTGGTATTAAAACAACCGTTTATGGGACTTTGTGGATTGAAATAATATAATAATATATTATAATGGTATATTGTTACCTCTGCTTGATCTTTAGGAACTCATTTTTGTGCATGCCGTCGCACAGGGGCTGAGATTTGGACTTGCCGCACAGGCACCAGCTGTAGGTTTTATCTGTTGGCGGGGGTCGAGAGTTGTGGTTATGTAAACATATCTGGAGAAGCCCGTTTTTTTAGAGCTGTGTGAAACGTACCTTTGTCCAGGCTTATTTTGAAGGGACGCTTGTCAAAAATGGCCCCATTCTCTTTCTGCAAAACGGCGGTTTGCTTATCCTCCAGCAGGTTCTTCGGAATTGTTTTGGCGCTTGCTGCATCCTCTGACTTTGCCCTAGAGTTGAGTCGCGCCGGCTGTAATATTATGCATAAAGTATGTTTTCTGGAATTCTGTCATTAATATTGATTGGATACCTGTAGCATCAACGAACGTAAGTTTAGCCTTAATATTATCGACATGTTGCGGCGGCGGATTCTTTATTTATTTTTATTTCTAGAAGGGTTGTTTAATATATCAAATTTGTTTCTAAAGATGGTATATTTTTTTGATTTGATTTTTTGTGTGCCCAAATATCGAAATAGGGAAATTTTTATTGATATTTTTCTATATTTTCTGCCAAGCACAATAAATTAATAATAATAAGAAACGTATTACTGTTGTTAGCTTAATTTTTAATATATTATTATATTTTTTATCGGAAAACTATCGGTATTTGGTGTCGTCTTGCATCAACGATTGTGGTCATATTGCTATTATTTAAAAGTTGTAAATATTTAATCTTGTTCTGCTGTCAACTAAAAATAATATTAAATTAAGAGTACTTGAATTCAATCGTAATTCTTAGAAAACGAAAAAGATTTAGGGTGGTGCATATTTCTCAGATATCAGTGTTGGGAAACGCAGCGTGCGCCGAGGAAAGAAAGCTCTACAATCGTTATCGGTGCCCAAGGTCGCCTTTTAAAAATTTGATTTCACAATTCCAGAATGCTTGACTGATAAGAGGAGATAGGATTCGGATGCGCCTGTCAGGTACGTAGCTTGGTACTATCACAGCTGCTCATCTGAATGGGAGGGAACTCGTACTCGTTTGGCGCCGAATGCTGCTAGCTGGCAGAAGCACACGCAAGATACTCCAGATAAGACTATTTATCAAGCGGCCCCGTTAGACAAGCTGATTAGCCCCTAGCCACTCCGAGATCTCTACGTAATACACTTTATTTTATACAAATACAAATACTATGGTGCCTAGAACTCGTCGTGGAATGGATAGAACTTGTGCCCGGCCATTCCGGAGAACGGCATCGTGCGCTGTCCCGTGTGGTACTGCTCCATGCTCTGAACGTCCTCTGGACTCAGCTCGAAGTCGAACACCTGGAAGTTCTCCGCAATGCGAGTCTTGTTCGATGACTTGGGCAGCGGCACAACGCCCAGCTGGATCAGGTAACGCAGGCAGATCTGCGCGGTGGTCTTGCCGTACTTCTTGGCCAGCTGCTGGGCATGCGCGTCGTAGATGAAGGGTGGCCACTGGCGGGCCGGCTGGGGGCGAGCCAAGGGGCAGTAGGCGCAGATGACCAGGCCGTGCCGCTTGGCGTGTTCCCGCAGCTGGCGCTGCTGGAATCCCGGGTGGCACTCCACCTGGTTGACTACCGGCCGGATCCGACAGTTCGCCAGCACCCGCTCGGTTTGCGCTGCATTGAAGTTGGACAGACCGATGCTCTTCGCCAGTCGGAGGTCCACAAGCTTCTCCATCTCTGCCCATGTGTCCAGGTAGTCGACGTCCGTCAGCTCGAGGGTGCCGTGCACGTTGCTGTCGTTGTGGAACTTCTGGCCCACCGGCATGTGCATCAGGTACAGGTCGACGTAGTCCAGACCCAGGTTGCTCAGGCTCAGGCGGCAGGCACGCTCCACCAGGCCGGTGTCGTGGTGGATTCCGCCCAGCTTGGTGGTCACGAACACATCGTTGCGCGAGATCACCCCCTCCGCGATCTTCTCGGAGATCGCCTGGCCCACCTCCGACTCGTTCTCGTAGACGAAGGCGGTGTCTATGTGCCGGTAGCCCACGTCCAGGGCGTGACGCGTGGAGTGATACGCGTCCGACTCGAACGACTTCCAGGTGCCCAGGCCGAAGATCGGCATCTCGCGGCCGTTGTTCAGCTGGACGGTGGGAGCCAGGTTTGTCATCGTGTGTCGGATGCGCTGATAATTAGTGGTGTGCAAATTGAACGCTTCTGGGTCGCTGTGATTACGCTATGGGTCGCGGTCTGGCTGCTCTGGGCGGTAATCTGTTCCAGCACGTCGAAGGCTTCGCGGACAACTGTTGGCCCGCTCAGCCGGTTTCGTTGATTTTGTCACGGCGGCCGAGCAGCTGCTGCGTCACCCGATGGTGTCATTGATGACTCGCGGTTATTCCCAGCGAGCAAAAGCTTCTTTTCCGAGCTTTTTGGCGCGCATTTTGAACACCCAAATTCGTGAATATTTATAGTTTTGTATAAAAACAAATTCACAGATCATGATTTCATGAATTCTTACGTGCCAAACAGTTTAAAATATTAAGCATTGATAAAATAAGTAATTACAGTTTTCTTTCTTCCATTTTAGTAATAACTATGTTTAGGCTTAACTAAAGACAAGAATATAATTCTTTAAAATATGTATATTTATTAAGATTGAAATGAATTTTACTCTTAATTCGGTACATCAATATTTGCATTGCATAATTGTGTAACTCTTCTCATGAGTTTAAAAACCTTGATGACTTCTAGAGCATTGTTTTGACTTAAAAACCGTACAGTGCTACTCAAAAGTAAACCTTACTTTAAAATAACAAGGAGCTTATGCATTAAGCAGCATTGCATTTTTTTTATAAAACTAAAATCGAATCGTTTGAAAACTTCTGACTAAAAATACCCAGCAAGGGTATAAAACAAAATGCTTTTAAATATAAGTAAATATAATATAACCAAAAACTCCAAATGGCAACTCATTAATATAAAGAAGAATACGAAAAATAAGTCAGATCCCTTAATTCAAAGACGAGATGGACTGCTAACACATAAATCTTTATTCGAATATTAGTTAAGTTCAAAATGTTAGACATTCAAAGATACATGGTGGTTTACACTTAGTTTTAACATTGAAGGTTTGCTTTAAAATATTTAGTTCGCTTTGCATAAATCTCACTTGGCTGATCGCAAAAAGGGTAAACTTGTACTCGTGATTAGTATATGGAATCTGGCGGTTATGGGGCTAAAAGATCTAGCACAATATGAATGCTATTAACTTTAGGTTGCTTTTGGTGTTGCCGTCTTGCTGGGAGCTCCTGCGCCCCATAAGTTACTCTATGGGTTAAGTTACCTCTAAGTTGTTTGTTGGTGTTGTCTTCTTACTGTGAGCTCCGTGGAGCCGCCTCCGATACTCCTTTACGAACTATTTACTCTATTTCTATTTCACTATTGGTAGGTAAGTAAACTTCGAGATTGTTTTGCGTTAGACATGTAAACATTGATTTGAACATTTAGTGGCTATTACTAGTACAGCTCAGGCGTTCGCTGGCTGAATATAACTGATTGGCATTAGCTGTATTTTGGGTAACGGAGGTATATACGTATAGCTTTAATAAATCTGTCTGTGTGCATCCGTTGGCCACCCAGTGTCGTTACGTTTATGCAAAGTGCCTAGGTAATATTGGAAAAGAAAACGTTTGTAGAGCTATTTTTGAGATTGTCAAATCGAATCACAAGTAAAATTTGGAATTTTCTTATTTGGAGTACTTGCGTATATGTTAGGCTGGTATATGTCCTATATATAGAATATACAATGTATATGCTTGCGGAAAGTGCACAACAATAGCAAAAGGATTGCGTATTGATGGTATTACTCTAACGTAGCAGTAGTCAAAAATATAGATACATTTGACACATGAGGGCTTCCCATCTTGGGAAACGCGTTCTTAATACTAGAAAAGGTCTTAGGAGCTGCATTTTGGATTTATGTTCTTCTCCCTCTACCTTTGAGCTTAAAGTGTTGGTTGCTTAGGTCGAAAGATTCCTCACAGGATTGTTATTACGTCTACACAATTCTATGGGGATGATTGTGAAACATTCTACCCGTTCTCGTAGCACATGGTGTAGATAAAGTAATTAAAGGCTTACGAACTGTTCCATACTAAAATTGGTGTTGCGTTGCATGTAAATCAATCCTAAATGTTTACATTCTTTAATTATCAAATAAACGGTATTGTTTCGTCTGACCCGGTTCGCTATATCTATAAAAGTTCCTTGAAAATTCGTTTGCTCTTTGTATTGTTTGTATTTTACTTTTGCTTTGTTGGGAGAAACCACTCGATACCTAATGTCTTGGAGTCTAGTGAGAGAGAAACTATTACTTTACTCTATACGAAACTACACTCTATGCATCGTGGTCAGAATGTTGGTTAAATCTACAAGATTTGGTTTTCATTAGTGATATATCGTTGTTTGAGAGACCTTTGTTTGGAAGAGGAGTTGGTTAAGAAGGGTAACTACGATCCTAGGGTAATCTACGACTTCTTACCAAAACTACCAATTGGTTCTTGCACAGGAGCCCGTACATTAGCTAGGGTCTCCCGGAATGCATAAGCCAATCGGTTCTGCATTACTCAAAGTAATCACACCAAATATACGAATGCGAATCAATTTACACGTATATGTACACGACTACAACTAATAAGGTCCCTCTCCAGTGTTTAATGCTTTTGGTGCATCTTCAATACCATACTTAACGGAACTAGGTTGGAATTTTGTACAAAATAAAACAAATAATGGTGTGGTGTAAATAAATATTAATAAATGGTTTTGTATTTTTGCGAGTCGCGCTACATAGGGGCGTAAAGAACAACCAAATATGGTAAAAATGAAGGGCGAGACTAAGGGTACAATAACTTATTCGCTACGTAGCTTACTGCTAATAACTAGCTTCAACTAGACTGTTTAATAGTAGGTTTTAGTGGGGCTTTAAAAAAATAGATTCCTTGCTCTCGGCTACGTTGTACAATTATACAAATTAGTTTACTAGCTTGCGTAGGATTTATGTATGTGGTAAAGTTTCGTAGGAAATTATGCAGTTTAGTGCTGTTGGTTTTGATGTTGCCTCCTCTAAATGTTTAGTATCACACGCGTCCAAGTTTTGTTTGTGTTCGCCTCGGCTCCCGCCGGGATTGCCGAATTTCAAATTTGTTTGCCATCTTTCGTTTTGTACTAAAGCAAAAAGTTTCTCGTTTGCATTGAAATGCGTTTGGGGTTCAGTTCATTAGAAGATTGAGATAGTTTCCAAGTTGGGCCACTGATACGCCGTGGCCCTAGCTAATGCGACTGCGACTGGGGATGTGGGTGTGGATGAAAGTTGGTCCGGGCTGCGGGTGCTGGGGCCCAAATTGGCATCCCGCCCGGCTAAGCTCATAACTGTGCAGCTAATTGCAGTTTGATTAACACACACTCAGGGTTAGACACTTAATACGCGCTACAGCTAATCCGATAACGGGGCATGCGGGGCAGGGACCGTGGCTTAGAGCTTCCTGGTGGGCTCCACCTTCTGCGACATGGCGGTGAGCACCCGCTGGTTGTCGATGACGCGGAAGCTACTGATGTACGACCGCACCTCGCCCTCGCTCTTCGGCGACGGTGGCTCCAGCCCTGTCATAAATCGAATTCAATTAGAAGGCCAAGACTAGAAAGCGACCCGTGGAGACACTCCACTTGCCACTGGGAAAACCATGCTTACCCAGACTCCTAGAGCGGCAGAAGCGAATGGTGCGCATCGTCTGGGCCATCATGTGCATCTTCTCGAAGTTCACCAGGCCGTCCAGGCTGGTCTTGTTACCCTCGTGGGCGAAGGTCATGTCCTTGAGGAGCAGCGGCATGAAGGGAATCAAAGGCGGCTGCAGCTTGCCCACGAACACACGATACGCTCGATGGTTCCGGCTGGGATCAATCAGCGCTTCGAACTCCTGGAAGATCTTCTTGAACTTTGACGGGATCTTCTCCCAGGTCTGCTGCAGCCGGGTTACTGCCATATTGGACAGTCCCATTACCACGGCAAAGAATGCGTTAAGATTCTGGTACTCCTTGCAGCTGAAAGGAAATAAAGGGGTTGGTTAGCCAGTTTATAACTCACAAGTAAGGAAAAATATTAAATAATTTTAATGTTATTATCGCAACAGCCAACATAATTATTATTTAATTTACAGTTTCCCCTTTATAAATAAAGGTAACCCTAACGTTTCGAGCTACTTACTAGGCCGCCAGCTTGATGAACTTCCGGACTAGACCAACACGCTTGCTCAGGCTGGGCGTGGACACCAGCTCGGTGACAATCCAGTACTGAACCTCGTTGAAGCGGCGCAGGAAGACATCCAGGTTGGCCGTGATCTGTGGGAGGAAGTGGGAATTCGATCAAGTCGAGAACCTTGGCTGCCGAAAGTTTCGAAATAGTTTCGAGCCTTCATTTAATTACGTCGGGGGGCAAAGTCTGGCATAACTTAATTTGCCAGCAGATGACAAATGGCAACAGTTTTGCGGCCAGAGTCTGGCAGGCTAATTGCCCAAACGAGACTTCAGGGACTTTCGGCCAAGTTGGCCCTCTCACCTTGCCGAAGTGGTGGCGCCCAAAGGTGTGGTAGAGCAATTCGTATTCGTGAACGGCCCAGAAGAGGTCCCACTCGAACAGGGTGATGTGGTAGGCCAGTTCCTTGGTGCTCAGGATTTCCAAGTCGATGTCCACGCCCTCAGTGGGGCACTCCTGCTCCTGCAGCTGCGTCTGCGGAGGGATATGGGTAAGGGGTCTGCAAGTCATCGCTGCCTCCGCGGGAAACACTTACCAGCGCGTCCAGGTGATCCTTGACGGAGACAAAGAGGCGGCCATTGAGCGACAGGCCTGTGGGGATGCTGACGTCGTTGTCCTTGAATACGGAGCGCTCCCCGTTCGACTTGACCTCCACGAGGACGAGGTCCTCGGGGCCCCTGTTCAGCTGCAGCTTGTCGGCGGCGCAGGCCTTGATCAGCTCCGCCGTGGTGTGCATCGGGAAGCGCAGGGTGCAGTAGGTGTGGTCGGCGCAGTAGACCCGGAAAATGACTGAAAGGCCAAATACCATTACTAAAATTGCCCAAGGAATCCTCAAGGCTACACATACTATCATCGTCCGGCCGTATGACTGTCTTCGATGGCGTCGCATTGCCGCTGAAGAGGCAGATGGGCTGGCCATTCGGCGGCAGCTTCCACTTCTGGCCAGCGTTCTGGTTGCGGTCCTCCTGGTAGCGCGCCATTTGGGTGAGCACGTTGTGCACAATGCTGGTCTCCTCGTTGAGGTCGGGATCGGCCTCCACCTCGGCGGCCAGGTCCTCGATGAAGTCGCACACGCTGGGCTCCTCGAAGGCCGCGTGGCGAACGGCCATGACCCACTTCTGCATGAACTGGATGACGCGCTTCTTGAAGTTGATTATATACTCACGATCCTCGGGCGTCTGGGCGTCCTCGTGGGCGTCGCAATGGAAGGTGCACGGCGGTTAAGGGGAAACCAATTTCATTTGGGATTGGGAATCGGATTTAGAGTGTGATTTGCCTGGGTCAGCCAGTCCCAAAGTGGGTTTACTGTCTCGGGGAATCTGTTTATTGATTTCTGTCCCGCCCTCAGCCCCGCCTTGTCGTTGTTCCTGGTGGCGCCTGCTTATTAAACACATCACGTATTGCGATGCAGATTGTGGGATTAGTTTCAGGCATCGTTGACCAGGGCTCCCCCATGCGCCCTCATCCCCGTTCCAGGCATTACGAAAATGCTGACCCATCGCCCTGGCCAAGTCATCATTGCGGCTTTTGTTTCGGCCGAAGTTGAAATGTTTCGAGGGCGAGCGGAAGTGTCGCTTGTTAGCGTTTTCTGCTACACTCGAGCCCGGAGCCAGAGGCCCGAAAAAACCACCCATTTTCCTGCGCTGGCCGGGATCGGGGTCATGTGTGGAGGCTCGCGTGCTGCCGACACTTAAGCTGTCGCCGTGGAAATTCGTCCCTATTCCAACTTCCAACCAGGGGAACGTGACTCGGGCGTGAGATGGAAGAGCTCAAGAACGGGGCTTTTTTTGCATTTTTAAAGTGCACCCTGACCGAGGAGGAGGAGGACCTAGCTAAACGGACCTTGAAAACGCATGAAGAGCTAAAGGGATCGGATTCAAGGGGCAGGCTAAGCTCTGGAACGTGGCTGGCATTGCAAGGACTGTCGAAAAGGTTTACGGCACACTCTTTCGGTGATTCTTGTTGTTTTAAAAAGGATATTAATTGGCCAATTCATCAACCAGCTGCACAACGGGCATGAACACAATGTGCGTGAGCAGAAAGTCGTCCAGGAAGGGGTCCATTCCACCCACCGACTGGCCCAGTCGCGTCTCCAGCAGGTGCTCCAACATCTTGGCCGGGGTGCCCGACATGACCGTGTATCTGCATAGAATTTCAATTGGTTTGTGGTTATAAATCAAATTATTAATCATAATATTTGGACGCAGACGAAATGAAAATAGTCCGATCGAGGGAATACGCTTATACTATGAGTGTATCCTGAAAAACTAGTGACCGCATATAACGATTAAAATACAGATTTAATTTGAACCTTAGCATCCCGTCACGGAGGAGTATACTCATAAAAAAGGACACGACGCCTTCGGCTTTCAATTAAATTTGATTGGCGGGACACTCACTTGAATGCGGAATGCTGTCCCCGTTGTTTGGCCACGCGCTCGAGCACTAAAACATCCTTGCCGTGCTCCTGCAATCTCAGGGTATTGGCCTCCACATCGCGAAGAATACGGTTGAAGTGTTCCTTGTCCACGCGCAGCAAGTGGCAATTGTTCTCCTTGAGGACAATGGTTGCAGCTCTGGAAAACGTAAGGGGAGAAGCCTTTGTCAGCCCGGCATAAATAATTTTTAAATAATATTAAGTTCCCAATGTACAAAATAGTTCGCAAGCCGGCCTTTGGGGTCAATTTTCCATAATAAACAAACTTCAGCTGCATTCAATGCGTGGCTATAAATATGAAAATGGATGCACTCGATGGCATTTCCCCACCGCAGAGGCCAAAAGTATTTTAAATTGGATTTTCACGGCACCTGCAGTTGGCAAATGAACACAATCGATACGTAAAATTATTCACCAGAATGCTGATATGAGCGCAGCGCGATTTATTATATTTGCTAACGGCCTACAAGCTCTCAGATAATTTTAATTAACCAAAAGCCGGGGCAGAAGCTTAAAATAGTAGCAATTCAGTTGAATCATTAAGCGCTACGTAAAACGAAAAACAGTAGAACATTAAGAGGCGTAAAGTCTTAACATTGGAATTGACAACAAGGTCACAAGAGCCTGGCCATTATTATCTCATTAATATGCTGTCTTTGGTAATACAACATTCCCTTTGAATCGAATTTTAGGCTAAGACTTGGTAATGACAATGATGAACCTGATAACAATGGCATTCAATACCATAAATGACATTTACTTGGAAAAAATCTGAGCAGCTTCCCATGAGAGATTTCACTTAAACATTTCACTGTCGCCGGAAGCCCTGCAGTGACGCCAGGATATCCCCAATATAGGGAAACCAAATTCCCACTTCCAATCAGTGAAATCAAGGCTTTCACTCCTAAACAGGCTGCTGGGTTTGAGCTGACAAACAATCGATGCGAAGGCCATTCTTCAGCAAGCCTTTGATACATAGTTCTGCCTTGCCGCTTAGGCAATGGCTTTCGCATCGGCGACTGGCTTTGGATAATATTTTGTTTCAATTTTCAATTGTTTGCTGTAAATGGCACACAATGGCGCTTGTCTGCTGCTATCTGGTCCGTTGCACCGCACCATTATTCGCCATTCTGGCCTAGACTATTGTGTGGCTCTGTGGACGCCACCAGTGGCACAATGAGACCCAACTGAGGTGCTTAGCCAGCTAAACGGTCGTCCGGCCACTTAAAAATTATTCAAGGGAAGTGATTCAACGACGGGGATGCCCTGTCACTCACCTGGGTGCGTCGTTTATCAAGGCCAGCTTGCCAAAGTCATCGCCGGTCTTCAGGGTGGCGACGGTTCCCTTGCCGTGTATCACAACGTCCACAGATCCCTTGAGCAGGATGTACCAGGAGCGTCCTTCGTCGCCTTGATTGAACACTGCAGTGGCGGCCGTTGTTGTTGTCGATTTCATGGTCGTAATGGGTTAAGCGCGTTGGGGGATAAAAGTCGCAATTAGTGCTTATAATATTCTGGCGTCCACTGGTTTATTGAGACATAATTAGTCCGGGCTTAATTAAAAAGTTTTCCGAACTTTCGTCTGGTTCGCTCCTTGAGAGCCGCTGCGGGGAGTTATTTCTTCCGCCGCTTTATACTCACATATTGTGCCCGCCTGGGCATGAGCCTCGAACACGAATATCGACGACAGCTCCCGCTTGATGCTGGTCGATAAGTGGGAGAGGGCGGCTATGTGGACCAGTTCCTCGAACACCAGCTCCAGTTCCTCCGAAGTTCGTTCGTGCGACCTGGGTGTTGGCGAAAAGAAGTCTTTCACTTTGGGGCTTTTACACCATACTCTTTTCTTTACGAGACTAATTATGGTTTGGTGGGGAAGATATTTTGAATGGCTCCTTTTAAAAAGTTCCTCTCTTCCGAGGATATTTAAATGAGTTGCAAGCGCAAAATAAAACCAAATTCTTAGCTCTTAACAAGTTTTTATAGGTACTTTGAAATAAGGAGAATGTATAGAAAGGTAGAAACCCATCTTACACTTAATATTGTCATTCTTTTAAGTACGAATATTACTACTTACGGCTTTCGCAGTATCATCCGCAGAGTGGCGTCCGGACCACGCTGGAAGAGAGCGCTCAGTGCCTCACGGATGTGCTCGTTGGCCGCTCCTAGATCGTCCGACTGGGGCACTCCCGCCGCCGCTGCTCCGCCCTCCTCGTCCAGGCGAAATCGGTACAAAAAGCACTTGTCCTTGAACGGCTGCTCCTTGTTGACTGCAAAACGGAGCAGGATTAATGCGTTAGCCAGAGTGACCCGGGTGACCAGAGCTTACCGTGTGCGAGAACTCCCTCCTCGACGAGCGCCTGCCACATGCCCGCCGCCTGGGCGCGGGTGTGGACGATGGGCGAGAGGTTGACCAGCCAGTCGACGAGCTCGGTGCCGGGGGCGCACTTGCGTATTAGCTTGCCGGAGACCTTTCGGACAGGACACTCGTAATTAGCATCATAAAGGTGGACTTAGCGCACTCACCTTGCGATCCTTCAGACAGCTGGAGTTGTCGGCCACGAGTAGGGTGCGTAGGGCCCAGCCCATGCGGCTCATAGCAGGACTCGGCGTCTGAAAGGAAAGTTCACATCCTCACTCTCTGACCTTAGACTCCTTAAATTTCTACTTGTTGGACTTTCCAGCCAACCCGGCTTTGGGGCCAAGTGTCAAAGCCAGAGGAAATGGCCAGAGCGAGACTCATGAATAACACATAAATATTTTGTAATTCCCTTGACAGCTCCTCCTGGAGCAGCAAATTAACTCATTTGTCGTCAATGTCAGGACATTACATTTATAATATTTATGTGAGTTTCAGCGTGGTTCCGACTTTTTATATATATGACTGTATACACGTATATATGCTATATATTTAAGGGCATTTTGTACTTACCTCGGTTATGGGCAGCGCTGGGTTCGGGTGGTCCGGGCTGAGGGGTCGCTTGGTGGGCGATGTGGCTGCGGCTGCTGTTTGTACGCCAGGGCCAAAACCTAAAAACACAGCCGACAGCAGTTGCCATTAATTAATGTTATTTCAACCGAATGGTTGGTTTAAGTGCGTTTAATATGTTGATTCAATCAATGGGCGCACTCAGTAATGGATTCCGCAATTTGAGCCGTTGTTTGCGAATTGTGATTGATGATGAGTATGGAATACAGATGAAATTATTATGTCCAGTAAATTTATTGACATAAAATATAGAAACAATACTTGAATTGTCCGCAGTTGATTCTATTATTCAGACTCAATTCCCCTAAGAACTCTTTATTTAAGGAACTCCCCACTGAATTCCCTCAGTGTTATCAATGTCAATATTATTGTTTGTTGTTTACTCACCATTCTTAAATTTGCAGTTGGTGAAAATGTCGTTCATCAACTCCTTGTTTTTCTGCAATTAAATGGAAGTGTCCATTAGTCTGTGCCGTCCCTTTGTTGTATTGTCTGCGATAAGTGCAGTGCGGATTCCTATTACGTTGCTCATTTCAAAGGCCGTCGACTGCGGACGCGTCATCTGCCCACGCTGCAGTTGTCGTCGGCGCTTGACGGCGGCGGATGTGGCCCCAGCTGTGGCCACAGTGGCTACACCCGCTCCCGCTTCCGCTTCCGCTGGAACCTGACTGTGCCTCCGGTAGCGAAGCAGGAGGACGCCAGAGGTCAGGTCCTCGCCGGCCACAATCTGGGCGGACCAGCGCTTCTGGCCAGCTGCCATGAGCAGCCCTTAGCCTTTACTTTCACTTGAGACTGGCGCACGGGCTCGCAGGTAATTACTGCCAAACGTTGCTTCGCACACTGATAGGTGTGGGGCGGGAAGTTGACAAATGCCAAGCGCCGCGGCTCGATGTGTGCAATTACTTATCAGCGGGGGAGAGTTGTCGAAGCCCCTCGATTTTGTTTCAGAAATTAACCCAACGAAGGTGGAAGCCCTGCTGGAACGTCACTTGTCACAATCCAGTTGTATGTATTTCTCGGCCATAAAAATAAGTTAAGAATTGGCAGTGCAAGGCAGCGCATAGTTTTAAACTAACTGAAAAAGTGAATTTGTCACGCAGCTAGCTCTAAATGCTTGCTGTGTAAATTAAAAGGTTAACAAAGCCCAGCTGTCCCATTAGGTGACAATGGGTTAAGGGGCCAACCCAAGGCGCTTGGCAACTCTTGAGGCTCTGCCCGCTGATAAGGTACAATCGCTGCGTTGGCGTCGTCGGGGTCGCTAATTAAACGCGCTTTGCTTATCAAACGCACAGCACGCCAAAACTAGTGCCACCCACTGGGTGGGTGTGTAAGGGGTGGGCATGGGAGGAGGTTGTGGAGCTAGAAAGCCAGAGCCAGAGCCAGGGCCAGAGCCAGGGCCAGAAGCTTGAATGCCAGTCACATTAATTGAACTCTGGTGTTTGCTGGCATATCGGGTTCTTTAAGGAAAATTTTGGAATTGTTTTGATTTTTCATTTTAAGAGAGGGATTTCAACTCTGTACATACTAACAGAGATCCAAGAATTGTCAAGGTCTGCACATCTATTTAAATTTGTTTACAACCACTTTAAGAAGAGTTTTAAAATATGCTATATATGGTTGAAAATGTCATAAAGTGTACCTATGCTCTAAAGCCCTTTCAGTCAATTTCCTTAAATTTGATGTCTTTGATTAAAACTTAAGGTGGTCACTACTAGAAGTATATGCAAGGAACTTATTAACCAAATAAAATGATAAAATTCATCCTTACTTTAAGAAGACTTCAAGGCTCAGATTGAAAAAATAAAACAACAGCTAACTTTTTCATGAAAGCAAATCGGTTGTCAGGGTAGACAATGATAATTATCCGACAAGAAAGATTTAAAGATTGCTGTTAAGAACGAAAGGGTGTTGAAAAACGCGGCAGCACTCCCCTCAAAACATGTGTATTGTATTGTATTGTGTTATTTTTTGGACAGAAAAATAATTTACAAGGAGTCCTTGTTAAAGTAATTTACTTTATTTAATTGAACTGTTAGGGGAAACCACACAAAACACGTTCCACTCAAAATAACTATAAAGTCTTCTCTCCTGCTTCCGTTGACTAAAACGCTGGCATTTGTTCGAATCGAAAGCTGGTAAAGTAATTTAACTAACTTAGCTTATGCCTACTCTTCGTTTATTTTTGGCCATCTTAAATCTGCTTTTATTTTTTCGAATCGAACACGTATTTACAAAAAGACATGTTTAGACATATTTTTTTTTCTGTCCTCGAAATTTAAACAAGACGGAAACGACCCTTAGTATTTCAGTAATTCTCCTTCTGCTCAAAATCTACTGGTACAGAAAAATATCTCTTAATGAATTGCATTCTTCGAATTTTTCTTTACTCTCTTGGCAACTCAACCGAAATGAAATCTGTGAAGACACAAGCAAATAACTGCAGCGCTGAGGACTAAGTCCTGAGGAGTTTCCGAGAAGTGTGTTCAATGAACACGGCTTCCAGCCACAGATGCAATTTAAATCGAACGCTGTGACATACATTTGGATGACTCAAGTGAATTTGTTTCATTTCTCCGCACCAAAGCCTTCGGAATCCTTCAGCGATCGGCCAGCGCCATCCCGCTCCGCTGGGAGATTTCAGTGGGTCGGCTCCCTCGAGGGTTCGCATGTGCAAGTTGTGTTTGTGCATAAATAAATAACCACACGGCCATGGACATGCAACTGTGCATGCCCCGGGCACTCAATGGGGCCGCCTGCAATATTTATGGGCTGGATATTACGTAGACCACATGTTTGGCAATGCCATAATGCCATTGTTGCATCGGCTAGAACGCGATTTGCGGGGCATTAAATCGCCCGAAATTAAATGCAAATATTTGGGAATCGAGCGGCATTGAATGGCTCTGAAAGTGGGACTCGCCAATTGAGTTATATTCGCACACTCAGTGGCAGTGCGCGAGTTTACCGCAAGTGGCAAGTGTAATTTCCGCCACTGATTACGCCACGCCCAGGCGGCCATGCAAGACTCACATCCGCCCCCGGGTTCGTCTACATTTTTGCAATCCCAATCGCAATCCGAATCGCAATCCCAATGCCAATCCGAATGGGATTGCTGGAGCGCTTGTCCGAAGTAATTGGCAGCCACTGAATGGTAAGTGGCCCTGCTGGCTGCTAGTTACTGCCGGGTTTCCTATTCACTTTTGTGTGCTAGTCTGCATTTTGGTTGAACGACTGAACTGGTAATTAACCCGAAATTCTCTTTCACCCGCCGCCACATGGGACTACAATCGCTTTCTTTGGCATTTTCAATTTGCCCGCTCGGGCAAATATTTGCGCACAAATCAAACTCTCGACTGCGGCGGAGGATGACAACTTCCACGAGCTCAATAGCTTGCCATACGAGAATTTCCACCCACACACGCTCCTATGTACTGCAAACAGTTTTCTTACTCCTTTTCAATTTTCCCCCCTGATTTTATCGCATTTACGCAGTGCAGGAATATTCCCCAGCTCGCATTTTTATGGCATTGCAACCAGCATCCATTCCACTTTCACTCCATTGTTGCACACACTGCGTATACGTGACATGTGGTGCCCTGCTGTCGCAGCTACTTTGTTATCGCTCGGTTCAGCCCGTGCCGCCCTTCGGGTTAGCCAATGTTGGCATAATGTTGCAAAATAGTATATGCCCCAATTTGGGGTTTGCTCGTCTCCCTCCCTCCCGCCCCGTTTTCCGCCCCTAACGAATAAGGTAAACACACATCACATCGCATCCCCTGCTCGTGTGCTCCCCATGCTTCTGTGCGTGCGGGTCTGGTGCCTTTACCTTTTGCGGCTGCCGCAGGGGATGACTTAGGGGCCGTGGTTGAATGGCATTGTTAGTGGGGTCTTCGAATTTATCAGGGAAATCCACAGAAGTCGTATCCGCATTGAGTTTTGCATTCTGACTATGTACCGAGAGAAACATTTTGGATGGACGGAAGCGAAACGGAGCTTGCATGGGAAAATTTCAATAATAATAAAAGGTTAAGTATTTCCGTTTAAAAGGAAGAATGATACAAGTTGTCGGTTGTGGAGAAGGTATCACATCTCTTACGGGTTTGGAAATCTCATTGAAATACTTGTCTTAGGAGATGTGTGTGTTTTTGGTCCTTCGAGCCGGATGGCCTCATGGAAATTTTTATCCGTGTATTACAGCTCGTTCTGGCATTCAGTAATCAAGTATAATAGTGAGGGGGCTGCTGTAAAGCCTTATTTAATTTGTGGGATCTTGTGAGAGGGGCATCCGTTTTCCTCAGTGCAACTTTTCTCGATTTTGGGGAATGCTCAAATATTTACAATTTGGCATGTGTAAGCCATGTTGTGGCTTTTGGCTTGCTTTGGCTTTGTCCACATTCCTGCCTTGAGGCTTGCCTAATGCAAATATAATACTCTTCTTCCTAGGGTCGAAGGCACTTTCCATCACAATTAATCATATCTAATAATATACTAATCAACTTATAGGCTGCGAGGCTTTCCAATTAATTAGCAGGAGTCCTGGAACTACTGCTAACTGAGCGGCCACATGCAATCCTTACATAAATGTGATGCAGTGCACTTAGGCTGTCATTACACCGTAGTCCCACATAAACATAGGCGAAACAAACGACTACTTAGCCCACAACAGAAACTAGGCTTAATTCCCCACTCTGCGGCAGAGGCAAAGCACTTAACACCGGGCACCCAAAGTGCCTGCCATGTGTTCGGGCTTAGGCCTGGAAATTCATTAGGAAAAAGCCCCTGGCATAAGTTCACCCGGATCCGGGCCCGCTCCGCCGAGCATCATTAAATGTTAATTGAAATTTTAATTAAATATTTTCGGAAATGACGCAGGAATACCGCAAATAGTCGAGCTCCCCGCTCCGCTTCTATTTCTGCACATCACTTCGCCAACTCTGGCACAGCTGCTCGTCGGCGCAGATGGACGGCTTCTTTGGCAGGAGCACAAATCGATGGAAGCCGTCAGCCAACCCGAAACCGTGTGTCATCGCCGCAGCACTCACCTCCCAAATGAGTCTGAAGTCCTGCTGCTCCACGCGCAGCAGCTCGCAGGTCGTCTTCGTCACCACGGTGCTGTCCCGTGGCAAGTCGTGCAGCACGGACTCTCCGAAGGTGGCTCCCACGCCCAGGTTGCACAAGGTGACGGCGCTCTGCAAATAAAAAGGGTCAAAGGTTTACTTAGAAGGTGTCTCTTGCGAAGTACATAGAAGAGGATAAGGCATTAGTAAGAGATCAGTTTAAGTTCGGATATTGTATTGCCACCTAACATAAGTTCTTTGGAAAATAGCGAACAAAAAACTGACAGAATAAGAAATTAAAGAAGATATATTAGGAACTTGTATGCACTGTATTCTTCATATCCTAAATCATACTAAAGGTAACCACATGAGCACTGAGTACTTAATTTAAACCAAGAAGGTTATCGTACTAGCTCTGAAAGAATTTTGGGATCTATGTTTGGCAGTCTTAAATAACTTAAGTTTTTTAATATATAAACCGGGCAGGAAACGCCATGCAGATTGAGATAAAGGGAATCCCAAGGTAGAAACAAAGGATTAAATTCTTCCTTATGTTTATATTGTAGAAGAAAATGTTACATATCAACTAACCTATTGCGCTGAATATCAAAAATATACCAAACTTTCATATACCAAATATACAAATAAGTAAAAATTATCACATTTAACTTTAAACAAAACTTAGAGCAGATGTTTTTAAAATTGTCCGTGCCTCCTTCCGATTATACTGGTTCTATATATTAATCAGAATACCTAAAAGTCACACAAATATAATAGTTGAATCGACTTTCTCTTCAAATATCAATATTATATTCGTGCAACTTGCTTATTCCTATTCTATGGCAGCTCGACTTCGGACTTCATCCTTTGCTGGCGCCTTAAACAATTAAAGAAAATGGCCGCAATTTCTTTGTGGTGTCAGAGACAAACATTTGTTTACGTCCCGGTAATCCCTCCCTGATTGCAGACTCGCAAAACCACCGATTGCAATAAAAGTGCGCCCGAAAAGAGGTCGGGAAGTGCAGCCCGAAGAGGCGGAAACGCAGGGCATCTACTGTCACCGGGCGCAATAAACGCGGCTAACCGCAACATTGCAATGACATTTTCAATTACCCGCCCGACTTGCATCTGCCTTCCGTCGGTTGTTTGTTTTCCCACCAGACATCTCGCAGCTCTGGGCCCTTGGCCAAACTGTTGTTTCTTGGTCCGAACTGGGAACTGGAGACCGGGAGGCCGGCGGAGCCCCGTCGTGTAATTGGCTTAACAAGACTGGCGGGCGACCGCAGAAATTGTTAAACTCGCATTAGCCGGCACACATGTGTGTGCGAGTGTGCACAGTTATTACACCGCACAGGGCCATAAAATATACTTTAATTAATTCTCGCCGTGTGTAATTACAACTGCTGTTACGCCGTTGTTGTGCCACCTTTTCTTTTTGCCAACTCCGCAGACGCGGTCGACACATTTGGGGAGGTTTCATTCGCTTTTCTTGCTGATTTATTGCGGCCTTTGTTTTTTGACAAGCGTCAAAACGAATCTCCCCGACATTAAATTTGATTGCTTTCTAATTTATTGCGGCATTAGCAGTTGACCCACAGACACAGAAACAGGGGCAGAGGAAGTGGAAGTGGCAGAGAATTTGTCCGGGAGCATTTCCCTTTTGTAATTTGCCTAAGCTGGCGGGAATTGAATTGAATTTGCCGCCCAAACAATAATATTTGGAAAGCTCTGCAGCTTTGTGCGCCACTCGGTGATGTAACTGAGCGAACTGGCCCTTTAAACCGATGGAGTGTGAAGTAAATAATACTCTTGTGCGCGTATCTTTCGCTGGTCCGCAGAGAACGGATGTATCTGGGCGATTGCTCGCGTTTTATTAGATTACCTTTTGGTCGGTGTGCGGCGGTGAAAGTACCCAAGTATACGGGTATCTGTTGAGATACATCAAACGATGCGGCACCGCGATATATTTTACATATTCGAAGCCACTTCCAGATGCTAATCCGTAGGCAGCAGCAGCGTTTCTTCACCTTAAGACGCCTGAGCATCATCCCCCGCAAGGGCTCATCATAAATTAACTATTCATCCTCTCTAGGCCCTATTGTTCTCCCGTTCAGAAAAATGGTTACAACCATTCAGTTATGACCAACTTTGCCCCGTTTCCGTATCTAAGGCCGCTTGTAAGCACGTACATTTTTCTGGCTTTCGTTTTCGCCACCGGATCTTTTACATAAATGTGGGGTTTGCAATGCAATGCTTTACCTTTGCATAATGTCGCGTTGATTGCTCCACGTTATACGTACAACTGCGACGGAATAGCATGTTCCCTCTCCGTCCGACACAGACAAAGTTTTCGCAGTCAGTTTTCGATTTGGCACAGTCCCCGTTCCCGCGCCGGGCGGTTTTGCATATTCAAATTGTGCCGGGCGACATTCACAAATGTGTGGCACCTACAGAGAGGGAGACCCACAAAAAGTACAAACACGTTACCCGAACTTTTGGAGCCGTCGACGAACGTGAGGTCAGAGGGCGGCGTAAGCCAGAACGCGCCCCTCGATAAGCGCCCGCTCTGATGGATCGTGGCTTCAGTTTCAGCTCAGTTCAGTTTCAGTGCGATTTGCCACTGCCACTGTGCTATTTGCTATGTGCTCGCTTCAGCCCGTCTCGAAATCGTGCAACCGCGCGGCGTCGAGTCGCGGAGCCAACTGAACAGAAACTGGAGTCGAAGCCCACCAACTGACGGCACCAGCGGCTGTGAATCACTGGAGCCGGCAGAGGCTCTTTGTGCAACCCAGCAACTGTTGCAAGTTGCTGGAGTGTGGCCGGCAGCAACATTAGCAGCCACAGGGGCCTTTGGTGTTCTGTGGGCTAAATGACATAACTCTGGCTGAAGCTGTTTCAGAGTTTCGATTACTAACTTTGTCTTTTTAAAAACATCAAACAAGAATATGTGTATAATCTGGCACATGATGCAAATATCAAAGGTGTGCAGTGGGTATTCTCGATATATTCCCCTTCTTAAAGAACCATTATCGCTTCTAATTTAAACGTTTGGAGGAAATTATTAATGTGGTTGCTGCTGAAAGCTTTCCCCGTTGCATTCTGGCCGCCCTGTCAGCCTTCGCTGTCGTTTGATGCTTGCAATTAATCCGCGTTCAGGCTGCGGGCCTCACAGTCAGCAGCAATTCATGGCCATGTCCACGTCCGTGCGCGTGTCCGTTTCCATAACCATGGCGGTGGCGATAGGGCCAGTAAAATACGAGCCCTGCACCTACACCGTGCACCCTACACCATTGTTGCTGGCCAAATGTCCGGCATCCGACGACCATGTCGACTTTTTGTTCGCTGCTGCGCTTGAAAAACTTTTTACGCACATATGAGCACGCTTCCGGCCGTTGCAACTGGTGCTGCTGTTGCTGCTGCTGTTGCTGCTGCTGCACCAACTGCTGCAGTTTGTCTCGCACAGCAGGCCACTCCGGATGATTCAACAAGGATGTGGACTTAACTTTCGGCGAGGGCCGTGCGAATGACTAGCTTTGAGGATGCTCGTGCTAATGGAATTTCAGATGAGCTGATGCGGCTGGCTGGGAATTGAAAGTTTCCAACTAAAACCCCCGAAAAGTTGTGGCTTTAAATAGCCGCCGAGATACCTCATTGTTTGGGTTGAACAACCTTGACACTTTTATTTCTGTTTTCGGTTTGCACTCGTTGTTGTGCCGCATTTGTTTCTGGTGCGGCAAGTAATTAAATTTATTTCGCCCTCCTTCGGTGAAGGTAAAGAGCCGAGTTCCAGACCAAGTCAATGACTGCTCACAGCGTGTATCTGCCGGGTACATTGCCAGGTGCCACGTTCATATATCTCATTCGCAAGTGCTATTTGTTTGCTCTCATCGATTGGGGCAGGTGTCTAAATAAATCACGCCCTGCGAGTCCGCTTGCCTGCCCCATTAATTATGCCAATAACTAATGCCCCACGTTGCTAATTGGAATAACTGCATTTGTTTGTGGTTCTTAACCCGCTAATGAGTTCATCAAAAAAGTAATACATTGGCCGTTGGGCTAATGATATGGACGATATAATTATTTTTATCGCATTAAAGTGTTCTCAAACTCGCACAACCGTTAGAATCGCTCCCATTATGTCGCAGCTTTTCCACGCCCGCGGCTTTCCCACTTGCCTCGATTTCCACGCGTTGCATGCGGCAATGGCGTTAGATAAACATTTCCCTACCTGCATAATTAAAAAGTTCTTGTAATTACATTAATGCAAGCGGGGATGAAAACAATTTTGTCCCATATGCAGCGCCCTAAGCTGAGCGAATTTCTCTCGTTTTTAAATTCTTAAATTTGCGCAAGTGGAGAGAACGGAAGGAATATTTGATGGCTTGGAATTTCAGACATGCTTCTCATTTTGCCGGCAGGCAAAGCTTTTGCCTGCAATTGTCAGGCAAGTCTGCATAATACTACATCCGAAAGTATGCAAAATGCAGAGACAAGGAATTTTACTCAGAAATAAAATAGTTTTCCTTTAATCCCTCAATCGAACAGTAAATAGAGAAAGTTTCTGAGGCGGAAAGCGTGTTTATCTTGAAACTTATTACTTACGGCTAACAACAGCTTCCTGGTTTTCTTATTCCCTCTGACACTGTCAATAATTGTTATTTATTTAAGTGAGTTATTTACTTGAAAAGTATTATAATTTGAAGGTTTTTATGTGTTAACACTAAATGTTGAGATAGCAACAGCTTAAGTACTAAGATAATTCGCACGGTTTTTATTAAACTTATGTACTGGAAAGACAGTCTATTACCAGAATTCTTAGCTCCTTCGATGTTTATCCCCCACTTGGATTGAGTGGAAATATCATAGATATGGGAGCATTACCTCACCGCTTCGAGACGGCATTGAACTCTGTCGGCAACGAGGCTTTGTCATTATTTGTTGTTAAAAACACACTGTTTAATCAGCTAGAGTCACCACAATTAGCCAAGTCGTGTTGCATGCTTCACCGCCATATTTTAATTTGGGGTTTCCACTGCCACGGTTGAGCAACCCAACGAGTGTGGTATGTGGTATGCAAAGCATTAGGGCGTCTGGGAGTATTAATTAATTTACCTCAGCCCAAGTACGGGGGAAAGTCAATGACTTCAAGCTATGAAGACTCGGCAGCTGGCGATCCGAGTCGCATGTTGCCACAGTTTATGAGCTTGCACATCTGCTTGAAAGTGAAATTAGTGCACAAAACATTAATCACATGAGATTATCGTGATGAGTTTGTAATTCCCGTATGTCAACACGTATAATTCAATGATGAATCCAACGATAGCACGATGCATCGGAGCATAATTCAGTTGACCAAACTGAACCATAAGGTCTCTGCATTATTACAAATCATTGGTAGGACATGGCAAACGTTGGATTATGTTTTATACAAGCACAAGCACAATTAACACATGAATCTACCATAGAAATCCTACTTATCTATGGAAATCTCTAATCAATCGATTACAATGGCAATAAGCGACACCTAGACACGCACCATCCGCAAGTAGATGCCCCCAACTGTTCCCAAGGGGGGTTGAGTAAGAAATTTGCCCCGAAGGTGAGTGTCAGTTCAACCAACCTGAGATGACCTGGTCCAGGTAACGCATGGCCTTTATGGACTCGTAGGTAAGCTGCCCGTCGTGCTCCCCGATGACCGTTTGGATCTCGTTCCTCAGCCTGTCCTGAATGTCCTGGTTCTGGGCCAACTCATACAGGAAGTAGCTCATGGTAGAGGAGGAGGTCTCGAAGCCGGCCACGTAGAAGACAAAGACCTGGGCGGCCAGCTCGCCGACATTCATTCCCTCGATCACCTCGCCATTATCCAGGGTGACTCGGCCCTTCTGCTTCAGCTCGATGAGAAGATTCATGAAGTCATTCCTCTTGAAGTTCTCCTTCTCCCTTAGGGCAATGGTTTCGTCGACCAGGCGCATGAAGAACTGGTGGACGTCCTCTGGGAAAAAGCGCATCCCTAGCTTCCTGGTGCGGAAGTCGGAGACGGGGGTACGCAGGGTGTTGCACTCGATGCCGAAGGCGCACGTGCCGATCACATCGGTGGTAAACCTTGCCATCAAGTCCTTGATCTCCACAACAGCCCCGTCCGGCGTCGCGGGCACCTGCTCCAACATCACCTTTGCGAATTCCTCAGATACTTTTATCACAGTGGGGAACATGAACTTCATCTTGCCGGAGGTGAAGGTGGGCGACAGCCTTTGGCGCATGTCCTTCCACTTCTTGCCGTCCAGGTTGAACAGGTGCTGGGTAAGCGGATCGTCCCGCCCGTTGTGGAACTGGCCGCGGTCGGCAAAGTTCGACAAGTTCCTCGACAAGTTTGGGCAGCTTTTATAGGATCTGCCAGCGAAGAGGCATATTCAAACATCAGCGTGACTCGGTCGATAGTCGTGATTACAGAGCCGGCGATAACGAAAGCCACTTTCTAGAAGGAACACTTCCCACATGCCCAGATTAAAATATAAACAAATGATAGAACAAACCAGTTGAGGTAGGCTCTCTTTCTCTGTATAAATTAGCTAATATGCAGCGAATGTTATCATTGATTCTAGTATGAAAATGTTGTGAAGCAACTAAAATGGTAGCAAGGAAAGCCAGATCAAGTTGCTAGACATTTTAGTAAACTACATTATTCTAGGCAACAGGATATTATTATTTGCGAATTCAGTTATTACAGATGATCAAGATTATTGCTAAGAAGTGTCAGCTGTATTCTCAAGCGTTTTAATGAGTTTTTGTTTCTTTAACCTTAATCGGAATATATTTTCATGCTAAAAGGATGCCAAATTCGAAAGCCAAATTCCCCTTTCTTAAACCTATCCTATCTTATCTTTGCAGTGAGCCTAAATGGATAAAACGAAGTTAAAATCAATCAACTAAATTATGACTTAATTATCAATTCTTTTGATGGATGTTCAGAATATAAGTTTGAATTATTACCTTAAGATAATCTGTCAGAAAAACTTGGGGTTCACGCACCGCCTTAACGCAAGATCTTATGAGTTTTTGTTGTGAACCAGATTTTGGTTTTAAGCTCAACCATGTCAAAGACAGAATAAATTCTTAGCTAATTTCAAGCTACATATCTTGAAATTGTGGTATAGAAAGCCAGACATATTTGTCACACACTGCAAGTCACTGTTTGTCGTGTGGCGTTCTTAACTTAACTTATGCAAACTCCGAAGAATGCATTACCAAAATTGTTTGTACTTCAATATTATTGCTTAGAAACATAACCTGAGGAGGTATCAAGTTTGCTATAATTTACACCAACAAGAAGCCGCCGAATAAAGTGCTTATCGCAATCGAAGTCTAGGTTTTGATAGGGGAAACGGAAGGAGCTGCCGCCAAAAACAAAAGTATAACAACCTGAGTTCTGAGCTCCTCACCCTCAAAACCCTCCACCCCCTAATGTTCTGGGTGCTCTTAACGCCCTGATTACGTTTACGGCTAACCGCTCGCCGAGTCGCGGCCCGAAGGGATATAAGCCGATTAGGATGTGCATTTGCCTCGCGTAATCTTGCTTCCCGTCGGCGGAGGGGAATGGGAATGGGAACTGTAACGCGATTACGGCGGATTTCTTTGCTGCGATTGGAGGAGCAGAAAGCGGAAGCGGATGCGCCGCAGGAGGCGATGTTGACCTTGTGCATCACTTATCACAAGTTGCTGGAATTATTGGCGTTGTCTTAGAGGCAGGGAAGGGTCCTTGTCCGGGAGTGTCCTTGGCTGTCATTGTCTGTTACGGTGAGTGCTCCAGTGGCTTAAGTGAGTATGTGCAACAGACACTTGTACGGGAACTCTCTCAATTTTTTCCCAGGAACTGGATACCGGAGCCTGTGGGGCGTGAAAAAGTGAGCAAAGCAATTCCGTTTTTTCCACTGTGTTCAAGATTGAAGTCCTCGCCGCAGCTTGACCTTGGGAAACTCAACCTCGGCCCACATGTGTCACAGTATTTTATACGGTCGTGCAGCAGGGCATTGAGGGAAACAAAAAGTAACGCGAAACGAGGCGTTCTTGGCATAATGAAGCTCACAAAAAGAAACAAGAGACGCGCTGGAGAGACGGCCAGAAAAAACTAGATTGCCTCCCCTGACTGCACTTATGCGCTAAATAAAAATGCAAATCTAAATGCAGCTAAAGAGCAGAAAAGGGCCCGAAGAAGCCAGCCAAGAAGCGAGCACAAAGAAAACCCCACACAATGCAGATTCTTCAAGAATGCACTCGAGGGCCCTCTAAGCCGACATCCGACGGCTGCTGCCGCTGAATCTGCCGTGATTGTTGTCTCCGGAGAGACAGCTCGGCTAATTACAGATGCTGCTGCTGCTGCTGCTGCTGCATCTGGGGGATTTCGTGTAAACAGTCGGCTAATTGTTTGCTCTGCCGAGGTGTTGGGCCCCGCAGACAGCTCTTTCAAATGCAAATGTCCCTGCCCCTGGAGCGGGGGAATCCCCGGGTCTCCGCGTCCCGGCTGCCTCGAGTGCTGGGAGTGCGTGTGCCTTGAATAAATTAGTTTTATTTGTGTCTGGATGTCGGGCAATCTAAACAAATCGTGGGCCAGAGACGGGCTTGTGCATTTCCTGTAAGGCGACAAAACGATGTAGCGTCTGTACATTATGTAAATCGCAATAAGAAGCTGATAGGCACTGAGAAAAACCTGGTAAAACATATTATGAATTGCTTCTAGAATTCTACCTTGTTTTAGACTTCTTTCTGAGGTTTTTAAAACCCCTAGTGATTTCTCGAGCACCCTAAATTTATACATTTAATGAGCAAGAGCTCTTATTTCCAAACCTCTGAGTGTATTTTAAAAGGGATTGAAGCTAAGTTGAAAAGTTAAGGTAGCGGGGAAATCTGGTACACACAACCACCATGAGAGAGAATATCTCCCCCCGCTTCCTGCCCGGAGACCCTTCTCCACAATTGTCCTAACATCAATGATAACATTATAATAAGCCCCTCGTGTGGGGCTCCCACTCGGAAGACCTTCATAGTGCAATTAAAGCCGCCCGAGGGAGCTGGAATAATTAGCTGCCAGAATTCTGTTCCGTCACAGGATGACAATTGCGATTCCTCTGGCGGGATTTTTCAATCACAATCAGTCGCTGGCAGCAGCAGCAGCAGGATGATGGCTGATTGAATTTCTTGGCTGACATTTTCGAGCCGTGATTGTGTGTGGCAGCTGCCTTCAGATATGTGGACTCGAGGCTGATTGTGTGCCAAGGGGTTTTGTCTCAGAGCCAGAGTCTTCGAGGGAAGCCGTAAAAAGCGCTCTGGCGAGATGCACCGACAAGTGCTGGGTCAATGTGTCAAAAGAAAGAAAAGGAAAGTACGCCGCGGATGACAGAAATTGTCACTCTGCCCGGTGCGAATCTTTGATTTATGTTGTTGCAGCAGAAGCCGCATCTAGGGCAGCAACTGGAGCGGATCGGCAGAAGCTGTCAGAGCGGGACTTACTTTTACGAGAGGCGATAAAGCGCTCGCTGGCAAATGCCGCCAGTATGTTGGCTGATGGCACCACGTGGCGTATACGCACTTTAAACCGAAATTGCCTTTTGTGCTGGCAATACAGGAGCAGGAGCAGATCCAGCCACCTAACAAGCCGGGCCCCAAATGCTGCAGGAGCTGCGGAGCTCCTGGCAAATAAATGACAAAGCCATTTGTAATGAAATATTAAAGCTGGCAATAAAAAAGGAAAGGCTATGCGGCGGGGAAGGCAGCCACAGCGGGAAATGGGCCGGAAAACATCAGCATAATACTTATTCATTATGCTGCTGGTCTAGGCGTAGGCGTATTCGCATTCCCGTTCCCATTTCCATTCCCATTCCCGATCCGTGGGCGGAGGAGCTGGGCTACCCGGAGCGTTAACACACATTTTATTGGACACACAGCACATAAACAAGATGCGGCACGGGCATTAGGAGCGGAGCAGGCACATGGCCCGTGGCAGCAGAAAATCGATACACATATGACCGACCATATAAGCAGCCTGGACCGCAGAGCTGGCACAGGTGGCAAGCATAAATGGATTAAATCATATGTATCAGAAATCAATTATTCAAATGAAGCCAAACTCACTCGGCGAACTCAGTTTCCACTCGAGCGAAGACAAACAAAGTTTGTGCTGGGTGCGAGACTAATTGTGGCCACTGCTGCCACTTTTGGCAAGACTGGTTTGGGCCCACATCAGCAAACATTTAGTAAAAATAACTAGATTCCTGCGATGACAGCAGCAAATCACGATTGCCCTTTACGGGCATGTCGAGAAATAAAGCACCGAGTACGACTGCCAGCGAAACCGAAAACCTTTTGAAGTTGTCACTGCTGCGGCGGTGGGTTTGCCTTTTACTGGCGGCAACTGACTCCCCCGAACCACATCCCCGCCCCAACCAGGCTCTTCCCACGCCAAGAGTTCGCCCCTTTTCCAGCCACCGAAATGTAAATTGGGCAAAACTCATGCCGAGTAAACTTTTCCCTGGCTGGGAGCCGAAAGAATATTGTTTAACTCGATTCGGCACGCGAATCTGAACCCGGCCCGATTTGTTGATAAAAAGTAAAAGTATAAAACCGAAAAGGCAACGGCACAAGGTCGGAAGTCGACTGGCTACACCCACCACCCATCACCCATCGGCAATCAAATTGAAAATTCTTCATTGTGCAAATATTGATTTTGCTCGCTGCATAAAGTTTTATGCTCCGAAAGAGAGAGATCCCAGGCCAGCCGGGGAAAGTGTGCTTTTCTAATTTCCACTGCGATAAGCAGAAAGTTTCTACTGATTTCAGCGCTGCACTGCGACTGCCACAAGTGGCAGAGTCGGCGGCAAGGTCGAGTCGAGTCTCGATCTGTGCTGTGCCTCGGCTAATTCAACGCCTTCTGCCCGCCGAGTCGTGCGTTCCGAGCTTTATCTTTTTCCTCAACATATTATTTATGGTAATCGACATCAAATGCTGCCATTAAGCTTATTGCCATGGCAAGCGGCAAAGGCAAAAACGTTTTCATACTTCTTGCTGCTGATTTTGTTTTTTCTGCCCTTCTTCCCCCTTGCCAGCGCTGTTTATAGGCCTCGAACGCTAAATATATTGTACATCTGCAGGGGAAATTCCACAAGATGGCAAATTAGCTTCCTAGAGTCGCACCGGGCGATACTCTGTGAGTTTCTTGTGACAGTGCCACATAAATAGGTTGTGAGAACACTTAAAGTGGTATTTGAGGAGTCATTCTGAACATGGCATTTAAATAGAATAATTAATGGTATAATAGATATAGTATATAGATATAGTAGGTATAATAGAATAGATATGATATGATATGATATGATATGATATGATATGATATGATTAAAAACCTATTAAAAAATCCTCTACAAGTAAGAAATAAAATGCTTGTCGTTTATTATGCATTATAACCACAAATTGTTTGATAAGATATAGTATCTTTAAGAGCATTTTTAAGGTATTTAAGAGACTTAAATATAAAATAAGTTTATTAAAGACTCTTATAATAAATGACGTTTCAAATCGCAACTTTAGGTAGAATATATTAGAATACCAAGGTTTCGCTTTCAATGTCAGGGTATATTTGCAAAAATGTACATACGTGGGCGATTTCCCATATTTGGCCCGTTTGAATTTTTTAACGTGCTCGAATTTATGACAAGCACGTTCCCTCGACCAGCCTCTCCCCGTGTTCTTCTGTAATTTGTTTGCATTTGAGTTTGATTTTCGAGGCATATATTTACGTTTTTGTGTGCCTGTGCGAGTGTATGTATCTCTTAGCACCTTATCAGCAGATTATTTGCATAATTTGAGAATATTTTCCCAATCCCAAACCAAGGTTTTCCTCGAATTCCCCGCTAAGGGGAGAGGTGGAAATTATTTCCATGGCGCGTGCTCATTAAGCCCTAAATACACGCTAATTAAATTATTTTAAAACTGTTAATGGGAAAACTCATGCGATTAAACGCAATTCATCGAATATTCTCTTCGCTTCACTTACGCCCTCAACTTATTTAATTATCAACTTTTTCTATGCTAATGGGAAGCATTCTCAAACTTTTTCGAGAGTTGGAAAACTTTAAATTGCCAAAATGGGGATGATGTGGTCCGGGGTCTGGCGACACCTGGAAAAGGGATGGCCGAGATAATTGCGTTTCAGCCGCAGTGCTCGCTAAAAATACAAATAATAAAAGCGGTTTTATACTGATTAATATCTTTATGTGCCCATACACGTCCATATCCCCGCACACACGTCTGTCTGCAGCCGCCAGAAACTGCTTTTTAACCGCCCACGCGCACCCACTCCCCTCCCCCCGCACTCTGCCGCCAGCTATTAAAGATTATTAAAAGCACCTCGATCTCGGCGGGGGGAGTCCTCTCCCAGGTGCCCTTCCGATGCTGCTGCTCCCTGGCACGCACGCCAAACTTGCTGATCCATAAAGAATATAAAACACGAGCATTATTGGTATTTGACGTGTATGCGTTGCGGTGGGTGCTTGTGGGGGGAAGGGAAGGGTGTAGCCTGGGTAAAATGTGCAGTCAGTCGCACCTTTGACCCTGGGCAAGGTCGTGGCCGCGCACTCCGCCCCTTGGCCCATGCCCAATTAGGCTGCATCGAACTTATGCAGAGGATAAACCCCGATAAACATAAATCTCGATACGAGCACTGGGAGAAAATATCACTAAGAGTTGGGTATTCAATACGGTTTGGGAATGGAAGAAAATACTGCATAGATAATCGACCCTAAAGTCGATTATAAAAGGTTATATGTGTGATATATCGGACCAAAATGGTCAAGAGTAAACGTACAGATTTAAAAAACATTTTATCATTGTTTGAGCTTAAGATGCCACATTTATCGAAATTTAAATTTCGATACACTAAACTTTGCGATATTTTCGATAGGATATGTAGCGATATATTTCAATTGATATATTTTATCTCACTAAATCGAAACCTCGAATTCGATAATTCGTTTCTTATAAACTCAGTATTTTAAATATTTGTCTAAAACTTGAAATGTGTTTAGGTCTTAATATTATTTCCTAGAATAGCCGAATTAAGTACCACATTGATTTACAATTCGTAAATATTTATTTTATTTTATTCAACTTGTTTTTTCTCCGTGAAAAGTTTCCCAATGCCGCACACTGGCCAATGTCTTCATCAGCGGTAGCTGTATCAATCTTTCATCTCCATCTGCATTTATTATAATGGCGCCACCTCCCCGCCCTCCTGGGCTATTCATTTATGCATTTTATTGGCTCTTGGCTAACCAGGAGCATCATCAATCATCTCGATGGCTATTCAGCCTGATCCGCCTGGCCTTTTGTCTGTGCTTATATATTTATTTTGACTACTTCGATGGTCCGGCTGTCAGAAGTGGTTCACCTGTTGGCCGACTCGCCTGCCTGCCGGTTTGCAAATAATTCAAATCAATTATGCAAATTCCATTTATTGTTGCGTGATTTATGCGATTTGCGGTTACGTGCATATTGATGGCAAGTTAAATGAAACGGGATGAACTAAGACCGACCATTCATTAGTCATGCACGTGTGTTACCGGAAGGATATTGCAGTATATAATATATATATATCGCGAAGAGCTTTTTCGAGCAAGAGTCCTATTTACTAGACCTGCTTTAGGGATCATTGAGCTCTTTTAAACTGATTAAAGACATGAGATAGATAGGTTCGAAGACAGCATATATGAATAAGATGCGTAATACCTAGCAAATGTATTACATTCCTATTTGCCATATCTATATTTGTTCTCATTCAATAGCATCACTCAAAGGAAGTCTTTAGGCAGATAAGAAAGCGATAGATAAGACCAAAGTCAATTTACATGAATAATATACCTTGCTCTTTACAAAAGGTATTACATTCTTAATTGTCAGATGCTATATATTCTACTGTTCACATTCTGGCTTTTAAGCAGTTTTAAGATAAGATGCGTAACACCTTAATTTCCATACCTATTGCTCTGTTCAAAAGCAGTTTTGTTCAGCAAATAAAATCTCGTAAGATAAGACCAAAGTCAATAAAAATGAATAAGATGTGTAACGCATTACACTCGGAACTGTAGATTATGGATACGATTATGAATACGAACCAGTGTTCTTGTCAGCCTTCGCGACCACCTTCCAGATACAATGAATGAAATCAACTTGAATTAAATTCCACGTTGTGGCGGCCTGCTCGTTTCTTGTTCTGCTTTGTTTTGTTTACACACACTGCAGCTGTTGAATCACCGCGGAAAACGGGCAATGTATTTTTCGGCGGCTTTGCTTTGTTTGGCTTTCGAGGTATTTAATCTTTAAGAGAACTGCATTGCGTAAACAATTGCAAAACTGCACTCGGAACAGGCATTTCTACACTGGATTTCTTTCGGCCGCTGGGTTGCGTGTCGATTACCTCCACTTATTTAACTGGTTTATTTGGATATTGCGAATAAATGTTTACACTCGCCTGGCTAACGCCCGCGCGCGAATCTTTCAGCGCAGCCCACGCACTTTTCGCGGCATCGCCAACTTCAGTTGGCAAAGAGACATGGCTTGGCCAGAAAGAGATACGGATACAGATACGGATACGGATGCGCACTGACGACTGGCGAAGCGAGCTGCGGCGGAGCTGCGATCGAGTTGTGCGCCGCTGAAGTGTTCAGCACGTATTAATTTCTGTGGCAGCGCAAGAGTATCCGAAAGATACATTCCGTTTGGTCGCGCACAAGCGTATATGTGGGCAACTCTGCTGCCGGCGTCGCTGCCCAGATTAGCGGCCCAACTTGTTTGACAGAAAAACCAAACGCCGACGAGAGCACAGAGCCGCCTCCCAGTCCCCGGCGTTGTTTATATTTACATACATTCCCCTGAACCTGGACGGGGGATGATGACGATGATGACGATGATCGCGATGGGCCAGCACAGGGGTCGAGTTTGATGAAAAGCGACAAATTGTTGTCACTGTCGTCTCAAGTGGCAGCAGCTCTCGTTTGTCTCGCAGTCGCTTTGTTTTGAGCCAGACAAGTGGCTGAGTTCATTCTAATTCCGACATCTGGCTTCTGGCTTTCTTCGTAGAGTTATCATCAGCTTTTTAGGTGGCAGCTGCACTCGCCAGAAAATCTTTAATCTATAATTGATTATTACCTAGAACCTGGAGTGTAGGTTTCAAGTGAATCCCCGCGTATCTGTTTAGTTTCGCTGTCTTCGACTCTCTGGCGATTCCATCATATGCAAATGACTCCCATCAAAAGTGGTCAAGAATGGCGCAAAGTGTGGGGCTAATTAAATGTCTAGGCGAACGGGGCCACTGGCAGTCCGAATGAGGCCAGAGCAAGAGTATCTCTGATTTGTATTTGCTTAGTGCGGCATGTGGCTCTTGACCAAAACCCGAATGCTTCCGCTTCCAAATGCTTTGGCGGAAATTGCTCTTACAAATCAAACTCTTTGACCGGTGGTTTTGCGGCTTTAGCTCTCCATTATCTATACTTGTTCTATAAAAACGAAGAGATTTCACTGCCACATCCAATTATTTATGACTGAAGAAGTCCCAACAATGGGGCTGCTTTCTCTGAGCTCCGGTCGCACAGATCACAGACACTTGAGGTCCGACACCTACGAAGTGCTTGAACTTGAATATCGATGGCATTCGGGTCGCCTTGGGTGGCCCCCAAACTGGTCTCGAGGAAGCCCCCCACACCTGCGCCTAATGATGGCTAATTATATGTGGGTTAAGTTTCAGTTTCCGAAGCATTTTCATTAGTTTGATGGCTTTTCTGGCTGGGCGGCTCTAGCTATGGCTATGTGTAATTATATAATCATTTTAATTGGATCCGGCAATGTTTGTGGCCACGCCGTCGACACGTAACAAAGATTAATCGAGCTCATGTCGGCGGGCCAGGAGACAAGAGCCGAGACGTAGAGCTCAAGTACGAGCCATCTTGTAGCTACTTTGTTACATGCACGCCGAGCAAGGTCAAGGAGGAGGCGGAATGCAGATTTCATTGCAAGACTTGTAGACTTTATTCAATTATAACGGCGCTCAGCAGCTGTCACGCCCCCACTTGGCGTCGCCTTCGCCTTTGACTGCGCCTGAAAGACGTATTTTTTTCGCTGCAGCTCTCCGAAGACATTTATAAATTAGTTGCAATTTGTATCCGCTTCAGCTGCCTTGGCTGGCAGGGCTGACTGCTCGTATTTCATTAGAGCCAAATTGGCTTCATCACGTGATCTCGGCGTCAGAGAGGCAGAGGGGGAGCTGGGGTGCTTCCCGGGCCAAAAGGGGAAATCCAAACAACTGAAAACGGAACTCGCACCAAATGGCTCACATTCTCACATAAATATCTTCTGTATTTTTATGCGCCCCTCCAGCATCACCTCGAATTAATTGTGGGGCTATTGATAGGCCTCTTCTTTGGTTTTGAGGGACCGCCTCTCGGATTCGTATTCGTATTCGGCACTCAGCAGTTATATTTATCCGGCATCCATCTCTGGAAATTGGGGTTTGCGTGTCGCACGCTCCACGCCGCGTGCACCATCACGAAAATCCATAACACTCGCCTGCGCCGCGAAGTGTCAAAAACAGTTTCAAAGGCCCCAAACATTGTGGATTCGTTTGAATAATTTATTACGCTTTAATTGCTGACGGTTGCCCGCCGGCAAATCCATTTCGTGTTTTCCCAAAAGCCAATCAGCTGGAAAAATTGTGCGAAAACAAGATCTTCTCGCCGCAAATAAAAGCAGTGCTGGAAATTGGGTCATGGAGATGCGGCAGCAGCAACTCATCGCTTTGAGGAGCCTTTGAGGGGGATCATTTAGGGCTATAAGCGAGGAGTTATCCCCACTTCGACGGGCACTACAGATATTTTAATTTGTATTTATTAAGCGTACTATTCCATAAAGCGTGTTCGTCTGTCCCTTTAAACATCTTGATTCTAGAAACTTTGAGTTAGAGCCAAATTGGGTTTCGTCTCAGAACAAGTTTGTTTTTTGAATAGAAATCAAAACGAAGATAACAAATATTCATATGCATGATATTATTGTGCGGACGTCTTTTAAAATTTAAGTACATTTATTTAAAGCATGGAAAATACTTTATGAGATATATATATCTATCTATGTATCCCACTTTATCTCATATTGCTGGATTGATCATTTAAAATATAATCGGTAAAAATACCAATAAGCTAAATGCAAGTTTTCAGATATTTTTCCATAAAATGTATAGTTTAACAAATGATGTACAAAAATGCGAGCCAACCAGATAACAAGATAGCTAAAACATTTCACACTTAAAGGCAGTAAACTCAAATTTTCGATACAACTATACCATATATTTATATAGTATACAATTTTTTCTAAATTATAAATATGTACATATAAATATCCAAATAAATGTGTGTACAAGTTGTACCCTTTAATCGATCGGTATAATTATTTCGGATATAAAACAGATGAGCAGTAAGGCCATTTGTACTCAAAGCCCCCCTAAAATAGTGTTTTTCTTTCTTTAAAAATATAGTACTTTGTATTCCACAGTCGAGCACAATCGACTATTGATTTATTTTTTGTTTTCTTTTAATTAAATACGATTGTTTTTAAGCAAGCTTATAAAGTAATCCAAATTGGGGAAATAAGTGAAACTAAACACCAAAGTGAATAACAAAAATTCTTTAAAAATAAAAGTTGAAGGGATGCAAAACCCTAATCTCAGGAAAGGCGCCATTCAGGTGAAGGCGAAGAACGGGACGACTTCAAGGGAAGCGGTTTCATAATTAAATCAGGCGGGTGGCAGAGTACTTCGCCCACATGGCCGCCACTTGCCACCAAAACCAACACTGGCAGTGCAATTTCCACAGCCACTCGCCAGGCCACAGCCACAGTCGCCGTATTAGCAAGTTGAGGTCATGCATGCTGCCACTGTCATGCCCCACTTAACCGTAAATACTCGAATTTCCATTGCCGCCACTCGGGCACGGAGGGCGCTTGGGCGAGGAACCTCTGGCCGGTTCGGGCCGTTTCAATTAGCAGGAACCCCTCCGAGCAGGCCATTCCGAGCATTTTCGTACACATGTATGCGAATTGTATGCAAAATGTACAATTGGCCCGGCCAGATACTCGTGCAACGAGAACGTTGGTCTGGAAAAAACTGCTGGCCAATATCCTGGCGGAAATTAATGTTGCTGTGGCAAGCACAATGCCGGCTGGAGGGGCCGGAAAGAGAGGTACTGAAAAAAATGGAATGCCACAAACCGATACGATTCGCCGGGGGCAGGGACGGAGACGGGGACGGGATTCTCCGCTGTCAGCAGTTCCTTTTTCCGCTGTTCGCTTCGACGAACAAAGAGGAGGCTTAGACCGCAGCTCCGCCCGAAATCACACAAAATATTCCCGGAATATTGAGCATGCACGGAGCGCAGGATATGCAGCACAGTGCGAGATAATCGCCATCAATTATAGGGCCCAGCCCGGGCATTGTTTCGCACTTGACGACCCTAACTGAAACTGGGCCATCACTAGGCTGCTGCAAACACGGACTCACCTTGCCATCGGCATCGGCATGGGCGTGATACCGGACCTCCAGCGATCCGCCGAGCACTGCATACCAGAAGCGACCCTGCTCTCCGGCGCGAAACACTGCACGAGAAGAGGGGGAACCATTAGCTCCTCGACTGCATATTAAGTTCAGGCAACACTTACGTGTGACGCCCTTCTCCAGGTCCTCGTAGAATCCGCACATGGCCAGCTGTTGGAGCGCGGAGCCCGGAAGGCGACATAGCGGCTCCACGCGACGCAAGCGGCACGAGATAAGCTCCACGTCACGCAGGTTTCGGTCGCAAGGACTGTAATAAAGGATATAGGAAACGATTATGGTTTTAGATTAACAAGCAAATTAAATATTACTTTACTTTTGAACTTCAGATAGCTTACATAGTTATTATACAAGGGTTTACATTGTTATATCTCTCTATATTTTCCAAGATGATTCAGAATATGGAAAGCTTTCAATCAGGCTCAGGCTTGGCAGGATAATCAATGTATTTATAAACTTATTTTTGAACTAGCTTACTCTGCTTTTAAATAAACCCCCCAAAAAATATATTAAAAAGCTTAGGCTAAGTCTACATTTTCCTTTCAACTTCCAGGAAATAAGCCTTACAATAAAATAATAATAATCCTTTGGCCATTGACTCGGCTTTTAAAACCTTTTCATGTCGGGGCCAAGCCTGCCGCACAATGGGCCCCAATAGGGCCACGGGAGACCTCAAATAAGAGTCATAACGAGAGTTTTCCATTTATAATTTAAAGACTCTATGCAAAGCACTGCACTTGGATTTATTCTCTTGTTTTTTATAGCCGGACAAGGCCAGCTTAGAAAACGAACAAAGAGAGGGAAGGGCTGGTGGAGCGGGGGAAAGTATTCCAGCAACAATGAACTCAAATTAAAAATTCCAGTGTCATTTGTGCATGGTTTGTGCGCGCATTAAATATGCAAATTCTATTTTTTCCGTCTACGTCTCTGAGCGAGTCAATTGAAAAATGAATAAATAAATATAAGAGTGTCCGGAGGAGAAATTCAGCAGGAAGCGGAAGGCCTCCCAGAAAAATAAAAAGGAGAAAGAACAAGGGAAAGCCAAGCCAGCCAGGAAAATGAGACCAACTGGGTACCCTAGAACCATGAAACTCGTATATCCCATTAGGAAATTGTAGTTTCAACCATTAAAGGAAGAGCCTTAAGTTAGGGATAATTTTCTCCATTTCAGCTGAAGGTTTCCTGTCAAGAAAAAATCTTCGTTTAACAGAGAGTATGCCTTTATTTTATAATATTTTATATTTAATCTATTTTATAAAATTATTAAATCTTCTTTTATATGGTTTTTGTGATTAATAGCTTGCGGTTTTGCTGAAATTCCTTACAACCGAAACTTTTAAAATGCATTTGTCCTACGTCAACATTACCATTCAGTGTCTTTTAGGGAACACCACCACTTGTGGGCTTTTCCTGGCCTGTTGTGGGGCAGTTTGTGTGCCTAACAGACTTAACTGTCCATTAAAGAAATAACAAAATTATCCATTTCGCTGCCATGTCGAACTAAAGTTTAGACAAATAAAGCGAAGGCGAACAACTCTCGCCAACAATGAAGCCGTCGAAGCCGTCGAAGCCGCCCACGCTGACGATTCCTCCCTGGGCTTCCGTCTAATTAAAAATTCCATAAAATGCTGGGCGAAAGAGTGGCTGCGTGGGCCGAGGGATCTGGGAAGGAGGTGAGCTGGTGAACTGGTGAGCTGCAGACAAAGGCTGCTTGCAAATCAGAAATAAAACACAAGTTGGCCTTCGCCAGGGCATCATCTGCATTGAGGGCTACTTTCGCAGCGAGCCGTCTCCTTTTTGGCGCAGCCGTTGAGCAACTTTCGGCTGGCTGCTGCTGCCAGAGGTAAGCGGCTGTCTTGACGGGCTCATACATAATTCATTCGCCAGTGGAAGCGGCAATTTCGGGAAACCGAGGAACGTCAACCGGGGGTTAGGGCTCTGAGCTGCCGCCATTCTGGCCACCAACTGTTTCTGGGTTTGTCGTTAACCAAACAGTCGGGGCCTAAGTGCTTTCGGGGCATGGGGGCGGCGCCAGGAGCCGGAAGCGCGTCGAGGCGCATCCTAGGTTCCCGGCCAGCCCAGGGCTCGTTGTTTATTATAATGGTTTTTGCGGTTTTTAGGCACACGCCCCAAAGTTTAGTTTTGGAATTTTGTAATTGCCGTGCCGGCTTAAAGGTGCACCACGTCACGGAAACGCACACTTGGTCCTCAGTGTTAAAGTTGCTATCGCACACGTGGCTCTTGATAAATGCGTGCTGGCACTTGTGAGTAAGACGACTTCTTGCCGGGAAGCCATCAATATCAATTGCTGTCTGGCTTTGCCACTCTGTGCCTTACGTACTGCGATTACCTTGCCTGCTGCCTGGGCCAAGGACTCTCAGGACTCGTGCACCCCGTGCCCTGGAGGCGTCCCTGTCCTGCAGGTGTCCTTAAGCCCAGATCGCTCTTGATAAGCCGAATTACCAGCCAGCGATTCCCACGGCATGACTTTCCCTTTCTTGGGGCGGGGCCTTGCCATTAATTCCGCCCAAATTAAATCATTTATTTTGTGAGGTTAACCTGAACGCAAGGCCATTTGTATGAAATGCAAAGTGACTTGCCACTTGGCTGTGTGCCTGCGCCACCAGGACACAGCGGCAGGGTCCATGGAGGAGGGGCTGCTCTGATTATTATTTTAGTTGGCGCTGCAGCCTGCATCCTGGCACTTGGCTCTCCGTTTATGCGGGGCAAACAAAGGCCAGCAAATTGCAAATATTTGCCCTAGGCTTTGCCCAAGGCAAGCTGTTTGCTCTAAGCCTTTGCCACTTGACCTTTCTTTTTTATCGCCGCCACGCTCAGTCACACGAGTGACCCGGCGACCCGCCAACTCTCGGACCCTCGACCCGTGTGGGAGAACCGTTTAAGCGTTGACAGAGCGTGAAATTTGAAGAGATTCCCTCTGATTGATGGTGCGGGGCACAACAGAGCAATGAAATATAAGGCCACTCCACAATAGCAGTCAGCGCCGCAGAACTGAGCATTCGATGTGTGCCATTCGAGCTAACGAGTGATTCTGCAGCAAAAACTGGGCAAATTGCATTAAATGGATTTCAGCGATAAGTGGACTAACGGAGAGAAATTGAAGCTAATGGTCCTTTACAGGGGAAATTATCCTCTGACCTTTATTCAGTCTAAATAAATTTGTATAGCTCATCAGCTAATTTGTCTGCAGACTTGCTGGCAGATAACAAGTTTGAATAACTCACATTCGGTTTAATTATTTTACTTTGGCTTGTCTTTATCTTTAAAACCTATTTTTATATAATTATAAATTACTTTTATGGGAGGAAAAAGAGAGCAGTACAATGCAAAAACAATAAAATCAAGAAACAGAAAACAAAAGCAAGGAAGATCATCACACAATTCGCATATTTCAATATTTTAAGCCACATATTTGACTAATTTCCAAAGTTTGAGGTATTTTTCTTAGAATTGTATGACAAACCGTTTTGGTTGCAGGTTAATATACTAGAAACCATTTTAATTTGATAGTAGTACCATTTGATCCTTTTTGTTTCCTTAAACTAGATTTTAAACTAGTCCTTCACTGCTAAATATATTTAGCTACGGATACCAAATAACTTACGGAACACTAATGATTTTCTTAATTTAGAATTATTAAGGGGCACTTTTTACCCCTGCTGTCAACAATTCGCTGTCATAAATGTATAGTCTCCTTTAGTAATAAATTTTGTAAAGTGATGTAGATGAAGACTCTTAAAACTGTTTTAATTGGTTGCGACCAATGGTAATCAGGTGTCTCCGCACATTTCGGTATTTTACATCAATGAACGATAAATATAATTAACAGAAAAGTAAACAGCGATGTGAAGTTCTTTAGCGTTTTTACCAATTTCAGGAGGTGGGAAAATCGATTTGTTTATCTGGTGACTATCTTTATCCAGCTATCAGGCACTGAATGTTGAGCTTAAAGCGACCAGGACCTTGACTTCATGTCTAATGTTTTTCGGATTGCCAAAAGGAAAACCTATTTAAAAGGACCAACTGACGTACATAACTTATGAGAACTGTGCTATAGATCGAATATTTTTATTTGAAATGCTTTCTTGATATTGCTGTATTTTTCGATTTCCTGCTAATTTTTGTTTATAGAACTTCAATATTTTCCCCTGTGCACATATATTCCTGCATTCAATCGGACCTTTCTAGTCGAATCCTGGGGATATAATTGCATTGGCCATGGCAATGGCGGCTCATTGATTTAAAGGGAATTGGTATTGCGATTTAATAAAGCGGATAATTCGCGGCAGGCCATGTCCACAAAATGGATTTGCCTCTTGGCAGCCCAGCACTGATGGCGGGAGATTGAGTGGGGCCCAGATGTTGCCTCTTGACAAATGAATGTCGAGCATGACGGTAACATTTTAAAATGTTTCGCTTCTCGTCTGTTCTTGTTTTGTTTGTACTCCACATCGAGCTTTTCATTCCACGTCCGAGTGTGTGTGTGTGTGCTCGTACGTGTCTTCCCTGGGAAAACAAAAAGCGGAGGAGCTTGTGCACTCAGGTTGAAAATGTGTCTGAAAATTTAAGGAATTGTGCAACATTGAAGGTTAGGTTCAAACTTTATGTTTGACTTAGAAACTCGTGATTTCAATTAAGGAAAAGTTTTCCATTTTCATTTCATCTGGAGTTTAGTTAGGTTGTAATTATGCAATTCAATTAACCGGAGTTTTCTTCGTTTAATATATCCCTCAATGTAATGTTGTAATGTGAATAACTTTAAGTTTAGAGAATTATCCAATTTACTCACCGTTTGTCCATTGCAGTTATCCATTCCATCGCCATTGTCTGTGTGTTTTGATTATGTCGAGTCGCTTTGCAATTAATTTTAATTATTTAACGCGCGATTTTAGCATGCCACAAATACCGATTTCAAATCAACTTTCAACACAAATCAAAGCGGGAGGCTGGTTCAAAGTTTTGCAATTAATGCCGCATTGCGGGGCAGAAAAGCGAAATCGAAACACCGGAAAAACTGCTTCCTTTGGCCGTTAGTTTGCCAGTCTGTTCGTCACCTGAACTCGCGATGTTGCCCTCAATCAGCGATTCCCTTTGAGAGTGGCTGCTCAAATGTTGCTCCTGCCGGGTTCTGGTTTTAGCCCAGCATTTCACTCGAAATCCGCCTTTGGCAGCGACCGAGTTTCAAGCGGAGGGTAAACGAACGTAACTTGTTGATTAAGCGAAAGTTGCCGAATAGATTTTAATTCGTGCAGCTGCAAAGTTAAATTGGGCAAATGTTAGACAGAATTTGCTTTGGCCTTAACTCGCTACAAAGTAGGTGTAGGCCAGCCCTGAGCGTGGAGGGAATTCCAGCATAATTCATTTGGAATGCCAACAGCAGATGTAAAAGTTTTTCTCTCTTCTCGTATATTCTTTCGGCCAAAAAACTAATGTGGATGGTTATTGTTCGACTTGCAAAAAAGGGTTCTTCTACGCCGTCGTGTGTGTTGCCAACTGCTGACAGCTGCCCAGAAGGCCCTAATGCATGGGTGCTTGTGTGTGTGCGAGGGTTTGCGGCTATCTGTGTCCCCCAACAAAAGCAAATGTTATGAATAAGCTTTGATGCGAGCTGCGAGGCCGGGAACGGACCAACAAACTGTCGGGGAACTAATCTAACAATAGTTTTGCCAGATAACAATAGATTCCTCCTCACGCACCCACACTGCGTATACGTAATGCGCCGCCAATAGGCAAACTGATTTCCCAGATCGGACTGAGTGTTGTTTACTCACTCGCTGCATTATCCTTATCTGCGAGTATAGAATGGCTGCGCATTTCATTTCTGCGTCAATGGAAAAAACATAATTTATACCGCACCAGCAGCAGCAGCGCAGGTGCACGGCAATGCAGGGTCACCCGGCTGCATGAAGAATAATTACACAAGTTGATGGCTGGCTTGATGGGACGACACCGCGACGGCAAGAGCCATCAGCTCGCATATGAATAATTAAGTATACGCCACCTTGGCCGGCAGAGGCGCCCCGGCGTATGCCACACTGACGTGTCGCTACACGTAAATGGACAGAGCGACGGAACCCGATGGGCGATAAGATGGATATTGTCGATATTCTGCGTGGGCGGAGGCGATAAGAGCCCCGTTATCGGACGTGTTCCGCAAATGGCCGCCCTCGGTTTCCGGCAAGGGGTGGCGGGGCTTGGGCTGTCGGCCAATGCAATTAGTGTCCGGATTGGAGTTGGGCAAGTTTTCGAATCGCTCAGAAAACAGATGTTTCATGTAATTCTCACTTTTGGGTTTCAAACTTGCTTTTTAATTAACGCCTCCGACAGCAAGCCAAACTTTGGGCCACAGCAAATGTGACTCAACTTTCGGCTGCAGCCGTTCCTGAGGCCAACCTCAGCCGAGCCATTTAACTTGGCCATTGGGCGAGCAATTAGAGTGAATAAAGCACTTACGCATCCTCCCAGCGAAGCAGAGGATTGCTGGACAACAAATGGGATCTTCTGGTCTCGGCAAGTCCTAGATTTCACCACAAGCCAATCACGGAACGCGAGACACTGAACTACAACGAGGAGTGAAACCAGGGCGACTTGAACCGGGATATTGAAAATAAATGATTTCCGAAATCGTCTTCAGGCACTGTGTATATACAGTTTCAGAGTTAACATCTCAGGTCCGAACTTCCGCTGAGGCGCTCGCACGTCCGGTTTGTTTGGCAGTCGCGTCGCAACTGTTTGGCCAATATCCGAGTTCCGTGCGAAGAGCCACGAGCGACGGCCGCTCTTCACCATGCTCCTGTCCTGCGCCTAACAGGTGAGTTTCCGGGATGCGGACGGGGTGCGTGGTGGGTTTTCCCAGCTCCGCTCGGCTCTGTTGTGCGAATTGTTGGGAATTACTCATTGCGTTGACTGCAGTGTTGACGGCTGCGGTGCGGTATTTTTGGCCTTGTTGTCATCCCCTCCTGCTCCACCCCCCAGGTCCTGTGTTTTGGCGCGTTTTTTAGCAACAAGTTTGACAGTCCTCCGGCACAGTGGTTTCAGAGCTGCGAAAGTTGGAATTTCTTTGGGAATGTGATCCGTTATACCTCACGAAAATACAACATTTTTAATATTTTATGGGAATTTGTGAAAATTTATAAGATTTAAAATGAGAAACCACAAAAGCTAAAATAATTATACGGAAGATAAAAGGTATTGTTCTTAAATTGAAATTAAATCTAATTTTATTTTTCTAAATTGGGATGTCAGAAATTATTCATATATCAATTCAGTATCAATATGTGTCACGAATGCCTCTATATTATTCTGGCTATAAATAAGGAATATAGTCGAGTCTCGAAATCAAGAACAAGTAAACCTTAAGTTGGAATTTGAAATAAATGATTAGGATATAAAGGTTATATCGGTCAACATTGTAAATTTAATGTTTAACATTTTTGTATTAATAGAATATAGGTTTTACATCAATAAAATTAATATTTAAATGTTAAATAATATATATTTTTATATCTTTAGTCTCGTTACTGTACAGATATTTGACAAGAAGCCAGATTTCCTTATCTTTTCCATAAAATGAATCAATAATGCATTGCCCATTATAGTTCATAGATATTTTAAACAATTAAGCAAAGTATAAACAAAAATATTTTAGATATTTTACCAATTATATCTAAGGTATTTGTATATTACTGTTAGTGTGGCATTTTTCTTATTGGTATATATCATTTCTTATATGACTTTTCTTTCAAAATATATATACATCCCTTCTATGGAATTGTAGCAGTTAGCAGTTAATCCTAGTAACGCAAATTTGAACCTGAATTATTTTACATTTATCCTAATTCAATTTAAATATTTAAATTCAATAAAAATTGGGTCGATAGTTAGGTTTAAGTGGTGAGGTTACCATATTCCAATTAGAAATAAGCTCCTTTTTGATTTATAGGTCAATATGTACTCCTTAAAATTGCTTAATTTTTGAGACTCAGTATTTAGTAGAAATGAATTATATTGTTGCTTCTCCTGGCCCTCAGACCGATCGCCATTTAATGTGAGGCCTATTCTTAGTAAAATAACATGGCCCACTCAACATGTTGCCGCATTTTGTGTTGCGCTCTCCGACGGGAGTTTGGCAACAAACTGTTGAGCATATTTTGGTGAGTCGCCGCAGTGGCCCCGCACTTCAACAGGCAAGTGGCCGTCCGACCGGCGGTCCGACCAACCGACCACCCACCTCCCCCCGGAGAGCGCTCCATCACACACTTGCCAGAAATTGCACATGAAATGGAATCGCAATGCGAAACAATCAACGTGTCAATTAAATAATGCACGCCGCCAACGAAGACGACGGCACTGAAAACAACAGCTACAAATGGGAGTTTGGACAGGTGGACACTCGCTGATGGTTGTCACTACAAGCGAATGAATTAAGCGATTCAGCCGTGTGAGCAGCGAGCTGAAAAGGTGCAAAAATGCAAAGCTTCCTTTTGTCCTCCGTCCGTGTTTCGCACTTTTTCCGGGACCCCCGGTCGATGCCGTTGTTGTGGTCGCTGCCACAATATTTACGGCACTCTCGAGTGCCTTTATTTCCGCATGAATCATTCCCAGTTTCAGTTCCAGCTCCGCCGCCTGCCCACGACGCGTATAAATTCTTCGCTTCTCCTTTTGCACTTGCTGCACTGAAAGAAAAAGGAAGCGCTTATTATAATATTGGTACTTTACGCCTATTGATCCAGCAGGCTCAAGAAATCTCGAAGGTTTTAAAAACCCGTTTAAACCTTTTTTAAGATAAATAAATATTTTTCTTTGTTAATGTTAGAAAAGTATTATTTATACTATTTCATAATTTTAGCTTTTTATGCTTATTAGGGGATGGAGGTCCCCTTACCACTAGCATAATTTTAAAAGAATTTCTGTAGCAACCTCTTTTTATTTTGGCAACCTCTTATATATTATATTACATGATATCTTTCTAACTTGAGGTTTAAGCAGTACATAAATCGACCCCCGACTGTTATGTCAAAAGTTCTTAAGTAAACTTCTCTTGCGCGTCACAGATTTTCCAAACAATTCTTGGACACGTAAACAGAATATCCTCATTACGAATATACAAATTTAGATTTTGAAATCAATACAGATTGCTTTGACTTTATTTTCTTTGGGGAATAGTTCGCATTTAAGGCCTGAAAAATGTCAATAGTTCTTCCCATTGTGAATAAGGCCGATAGTTTCATAAGTTTCTGGGTTTATAATATTCTTATAAAGTCCGATTCATCAACGATTTCTCTGTGTGTCTCATGCTTCTGCACAAACACCCGTGCCTGTAGCATTTTTTATGAGCTCCCCCATGTCGACAGGACCATCATAGACATTTTTTCGGGCCGTCCATTCGGCAATGAAATTCCTGGAATTTTACTGCCGCTCTGCCTGTTGAATTTGTCATCGCAGGCGGTAGGCAGGCGTATATTCCATCAGCTGCCAGACACGACGCCCGTCGGTAATTATGATAAATGCGTTCTTAATACACTCCTCTGGCGGGACCCAACTGGCGTTAAAGACCTTGGACGGCGGGGCTTCCTTGGGCGAGCTTAATGCATTTTGCAGTCCATTGTCAGCGCATTGCGGCACCTGTCCTAATGGCGCTTCCTGTCTTCCTGTCTTGGCCATTAGCAGAAAATGCTGTTGCACACTGATCGACCTGTCCTTCTTCAGTGTTAGCCGGAACATGAGTCAGTCGGGGAGCCTGGCCGAAGCTGCTGGAACGTGTTTATGGCCTGATTGCACTCGCCCCACCTGCTGATGTCATTAGATGTGCCATGTGTGCCATGTGTGTGCCCGGGGAGGGGCAAGTCGTTACCCTGCTTCTTAGTTGCATTAATGCTTATTCAATCAACGTTTAACACAAATTGCCTATTAAAGCTGCCCCGAGTTCCGCGCCCCATGCAAATGCGTGTGTATTACGGCCAGGTAATTTGATTAGCTGATAAACGAGCGTTTATGCAGGTAAACCAGGGCTCGACGCGACTTTAGTCATGTTATGACTGGCTAATAAGGTGCTCGCACATGCCGTGGGGCTTCAATAGTTTCCCTGTTTCCGTTAACACGGGCTTGGGCGAGGCATAAAGAGTAGCATACATTTTCGGGGCTGCTCAAGTTTGCCCGTTGTGCTCCGTCACTGCGAAAATAGCTGCCTGGACGTGTGTCCTTCGGGACTTCTGGGTATCCGTGTTCAATAAATGTTTCCATATAACTGGACAAGCAATTAAATACAATTTGAGTCAAAGTCATGACACACTCGAAGCATTTAAGACGTCTGATTGGTAAGTACTTTCACTCAGTCTCGAACGTTTTCAGCTTGTTTTAATGTAAAAGGAAAGTGGTCTCTTATTGACAAACTAGTTTACTATTTTATAGACAAATTGAAAAGGATATTTAAACTACAAGTTATCTTTCAAACTGCACTGCTTCTAGTCTTCCCTTTGAAGAAACTACGTACAACTCTCTCACAAACTAGACTAGTTCGCCTGATGACACATAAATCACACAAGAACTTAGTGCTCCAACCAAAGTACCCTTTATTTGCAATCTAAATTCGCTGTCAATATCCGCCATCCGTCGTTCGCCAAATCCCTGTAAAATCAAATGTTAATAGACGTAATGGTGTCTCCGTCATTTGCATTCAACCAAAAACTTGATTATCCGCGCGATTTACGGAGCGCAATTGCGGAAGGCGCAGGGGAGGGGCGAGCAGTGCCGGGTGCTTAATGAGCTCAGCGAAATGTGTGCTTAAAATTAACTTTTAGCCAGCTACACAAACTGCAGACGGTCGCTGTGGCAGCTGTTGCTCAGCCAGACATCCTCGCAGCTCGTACTCGTAATTACGCACACATTTCGGCTGGCAACAGAAGGGTTCCTCGGCTGGCCGGGACTCTGCTTTAATAATTAAGTCTCTTGAAAATCAAGACATCGTGTCAGGCAACCAGAGTCCCTGGGTAAACACAAGCGGAGGGGGAGACAGGCGAAGGACATGAAACTGGACGAGGACATCGCCAGAGTCCTGGCTAGGTTGTCATCTGCAGGCAAGTGTCCTGCGAATGCAGCCCCGCAGAGAAAATTTCGTGCGACTAAAAAACTAATTTCCCGCTTTGTTGAACATAATTTTATGCAATTGTTTTCAGATTGAATTGCTGAGTGGAAAGTGCTCCGGCAGACGGTAGACGGACCCGCATGATGCGTGCCACTTGGCCGGGAGGATTTGCATTTGTTTCCAGCTTGTCGACCGCGTCTCCGGGTGGCGGAAGCAATTCAATGCCAGCAACGCATCCGCAGTGCACAATTAATCGATTTTGCTGTGTCTTTTACTGCGCTTTTATGCGATTCTTGGTACAATTAAATTTCTCATTATTCGATGTCAGACGACGCCACATGGCGGATGCTTGATGTCCAATAAGGACTTTAATCGCCCGATAATTCGATTAATTAATGGCCTGGCGGCGGGCTGGAGCTGAGTTCCATGAAAATGGGGGAAGCCCCCCCTGAACCGCACACCTGACGCTCGGAGTCGCCACCTTGAGGTGGCAAGTTCAATGGCGTTCGCTTCCGAGCCCTAATGGGTTCTTCGACTGGGTGCTAACCGAATCGCTTCACACCGAGTCGGGTGCATTGAACGGGGGCACCATCTGCCATATCCGTCGGCTGCTGACATTGGGCCGAATGGAAAAAACGGAATTGGAAAACCGAAACCAATTTACATTTTGTTTACCTTTTTGCCTGCACGCCTCCATAGCTACCGTCTCTGCTTTTGATAGTGATGGGAACTATCTGGGACCTAGAACCTAGATAACATTTAAGCTCAAAGCATTGAAAATTTGTATACTTTAATAAACATATATTGATATTTATATTGTAGTTAAAGCGGAAAAACACAGGAATGCCTCAAGAAGGAGAACATCAACTACAAGAAATGCAAACCCTTAAGGGAAATGATTTAATCCTACATTTATCAACATCATCGGACAAAAGCTTACCTTGATAACATTTAAGGTAATAGTACTAATAATTGGTAAAAATATATTGTAATGCATATTGTAAAGAAGCAGACAAAACGTAGATATGACTCAAAAATGAGAAACTAACAATCTTCAAGAAGTTTGGTACTTTGTAAACAAATATATAGTCAGAAGCTCCCTGAAGTAAACCGAAAAATTATTGCATTTAACAAACAAATAACCCAACTCATAAACCAACTCATACTTTAAGATTTATTTTTAAGCTTTCACAATGTCATACCTGTTTTTTAACATATCTTAATAGTGGGACAATACCAAAATACTTCTCAGGATGTACCTTTCCTGGTTCACTCAACTAGAGCACCTGGGCCACCACTAGCTCCCGGCCAGTCTCTTCTGGCTTTGACTGGCTGAAATTTATCGCTTAACTCGACACAGCAGCGGAATGGGTGAGTGGGGAATGCGGATGGAGATGGGGGAATGGGATAGAAAAGGGCGTTGAAACTGAGTGTGTAAGTTTTAATTTTATTTTCTCACTTCATTTGGAGGGTTTTGCTTTGGCTTTCGCCTTCGTCTTTTGTTAAGCAAGTACAACACTTTACATACATTTGCATAAGCGCTCCGGCAGTTTAAGCAACCTGTCCGGGTAAGTTAATAAACGGCCACGGCCATCCTGGTTAGCAGGATTCGCTGATTCGGATTCGGAGAACGGGAGGATACGCGAGGAGGGACTGCCATTAAAGCCATCTCGTAGAAAGTTGAACGTGGCGTGCTCTTCTGGGCTCTCCGGGTTTTATGGGACCGAAATCTGATTGCGAATGGCGCCCAGGTGTGACGGCGATGCCTGTCAGGCGGCTGATTATTTGTAGCTTATTGCGCTAATGCGACGCTTATCGCATGAAAATCGCATTAACATCATTTCGGTCGGGGCCGGGGACGCCTACGCGCCCAGGACTTTCTTCTTGGACCGCCGCCAAGGCTGTTTGATTAGCCAGGACCCTTGCCATAAGCAAACACTGTGCAAATATCGTCTTTGCTTGCTGGCCTTGTGTGTTGTGCGTGGTGTGTGGTACGCGTTGTTTGCTTATTTAATCAAGGCAGGCCGGCGGCCATTAAAAGTACAAATATTGGCCGGGACTAGAAGTTGTTTGTCCTGGCCAAATAGACGGCATGTCCAAGGTTGACTGGCGAGCTGTTATCTGTGACCCACTGGCAGCTCACTTATTTATGAGTGTTTCACTGGGAGCCATGCAAATAAGTTTGAATTATTCACGCCCAAGCAGCCCATCAAGGACAAAGTCGCATTAGTAATGAACTAACGCTCTGAGAAGATATTATTTTAGGCTTCATTTTGTTTTCACAATTAGATCGATATGTAATATCCATCACTATCAGGACCGTATTAGCTTGTAAGCTCTTTCCTGGCGCCGATTCCGGGTATCCTTGGACATTAAAGCCTTGTCCCCCCATTCGGTTTGTGGACTGTCAACGGGAGACGCGTCGCGACGGCTTCATTTATGCGACTCGTGCTGCCACACACAACAACAGCCACAACAGCAGCAACAGGAGCAATAATGGCAGGCTCTGCTACGTGCCGCCATCCGAGATATCCGAGATATCGTCCTGTGCGTGCCTCGAGGACCAGAAAAAGCAGAAAACTACAACAATGGAGCGCCTCTCGAACTGTCGCGTTTGATGCGCTTTTGATAACTTGTTTGAGTTGACATCTTCTTGTTGCTGCTGTCAAGGGGCCCGTCGCCATCAGGTTGATAAATAGTTTCGCAGGTGCGCGACTATCCCTTACCGCTCTTGAATTACAAGGACCCTTGAGTTGATTTAAATTAAAGTGCGTCTGCCAACAATTTCCCGCTTGGCTATGCAACTGAGAATCCTATCGGACGGCCTGAGGCAAAAATGCTTTGCATTTCCCTCTTCCTATTTTGCTGCCAGGTGTTTGAATTCTCAGGCTGTGTCTGCCTTTGAGGGTTTACTTTTTATATTCTGGCGCAGCTTTAAAATTTGCCCGCATTTCAGAGCAAATAAAGCGGAAACGTAAAAGCCTCAAGCCTCAAACAAGGAGGCCCTCTTTTATTAAACAGAAAACCATTAAGCTTAAGATATAGTTATTATTTTTGTGAGAAAATATTTTTAATGAAAATTGACATGAATATTTAACAATTTTAAAATGTTTCCCAAATATTTTTGCAAACCTAAATTGTGTTGTTTTTTCCTTTAATAAATGGTATTAAATACTAAATAGCTCTCACGGACATTAGAATTAACAAATTACCTTAGCCTCCTGGGTTACCTGGCGTATACGTAATATTTATATCAATTTCGGTCAATCGAAGTCAATTTTCATCGATTTTCGGACCTTTTCCATGGCATATTGGGTGTCAAGTGTATAACGACCGCCTATCGATGTTTACGGCGAGGATTTGTCCATAAATAATTCATTGAAACATGTAACAAAAGTGCGTCAAGTGGTCACACGCACACATGTACACGGGCGCCAGTGGAGGTCCTTGTGGCATCCGCGCAGCAGTATTGGATTACATGCGGGGACGCGTCTGTCGGAGTGGGTGTCTATTTTTTATGGCACCCCGGGGAAATGACGTACTATGAATGCCAGTTTAATACACAAAACTTTGACAATATTGTCGCACAGTTAACACGGACAGGCACACACGCTCACAACCGCTCTGCTCCACTAACACCAGGGCAACAGGGCAACAGAGCAACAGACTTGTAGCCAGACAAATGTGCGAATAAAATTGCTATTTTCGTGCCGCATGCGTCTATTGTTAGCCAAGTTACTCGCATTCAATACGCACACACACCCACGTCGGCACGGGAACGAATGGCAAATAAACGGTTGTTATATCAGCAAATCGATCATTTTTCCGCAGTAAAGCTGAAACCATTGAGTGGCTGAACTTGGCCGCGGCAGCAGGGCATTAAGATTTAAAGCAAAGCAATGCGGTGTGTATCTGTCGCGGGCCTGCGTCATGCCGAAAATGGCACAGGCAAATAATGTGGCTATGTGGGGAGCGAGATGTATTGGTACGCGGACGGGCTGGGGCCAGACATTTATAAAGTGGCTCCCATTCCTGCTCGCAAGCCCTTCCTTAGCGGCCTGCTCCTGGCAAGCTTGCCCGGCCCTTAAAAGTAGGCAACAGTTGAGCGACAAGCTCCTCGGCCATGCTTGATTAATTGCTCGGCGTCCGCCGTCATTTGCATGCATTAGCAGCACTTAAATTGAAATCAAAACAATTCACAGACGGCACTGGGAGAAAATAAAAAGCGGAAAATATTTATGATGACACAAACGGATATAGAAAACCTTATTAAATACTGTCAGTTAGAGTAGATGGTACACAAAAGATTACCGAATTTTTTTACACAATGAAACTGATATTTCTGGGTATTTTAAGTAATACAGAAAGAAACTCAGCAGGATTGTAATTTCTTTTATGTTGATTAGCATAAGTTTGATCTTTTTTATTAACACGTTAGTTTTGCTGTAATGTATTCTTGTGTGACTAATGCACTAATTACTAAGTCTATTGACTTGCAGCTTAAGAAATATTCAAATAAATACATACATTAATCATTGGAAATATAAATAATTTCATTGGCGTTATGATATTTGTTTTAAAACATTGTTATACAAGATAAAATACTTAATTTAATTTGTTATCCACTAACAAAAAACAAAGATAATGGAACTTTGGTCTCAGTGCATAGAAGATAAATATACAGCCTTCTGTTATGACCTCACTTTCTGCCGAATAAAAGGAAAGTACACAAATAAAATCCCTGGCTCTCCGACGCTCTCTCCTTGAGCGGTTTTATTTAAGTTTCGCGCTCATTGTTTTTATTTGCCTTTAATAGGCGGACGAGGAGTTGTGGGCGGCTGAATGGTTGGATGATGGCGTCCCTCGGCGGCAGGCAACTTTAGTGGCTGCCCGTGTTTGCTTTAACATTGAAAAAGTTTTTTCTCCCGCCTTCTTTGGAGGCAGCGACTCATAAAGCAAGCCAAACCTCGGGCTTTCCTACCTTCTAGGTGAGAATGAAAAGCAATGGTGGGGGAAAAGTCCGCAAAAGTTTTTCCACCAACAAAAGGTCACTAAACAATTGACAAAGTCGGTGTGCTGCTGTCTCGGGTTCAGCAAACGCCATTTAAAAAGTTTTACATAATAGTTGGACGAGGCACTTGTCAAGTGCCCGTAAATGAAACATTTGCCGAGGCAAATAATATATTGCTTTTCGTTTGTTAAAACTTTAAACTGCAATTGATTATTGACAGTATTTCAACGATGCTTAGCCTTCAGCTGTGATTAAACATTAAGTTTTCAATCAAATTAGCTATGTATAAATTTGTAGCATTATATCGAATAATTGCTGAAGACCAAGGAATAGTTATTCTAATCTGATCATTCTACGCTAATATTTTTGTAACTGTATTTTTGGTGACTTAATGTGAATTTAATATAATATTAAAGTCTAAGCCAAAATATTGGGAAAAAAGATTATAAAAATCATTGAATGATGCAATCAACCCACTATACAGATTTAAAATAATATACTTATAAAATATATTTGTAAAATGCAATAATGTTTATTTGGTAAGCAGATAAGAGTCTACTTGTAATAAAAACAACACACGGATGCTAGAATTTCTGAATTCAAAGCAAAGATAGAATCAGAGGAGTCTTGCTTGTCTAAATATAATGCTATTTTCTTATGCCTATTAAGTACTGAAGAAATTTGCACAGAACTAACCTATGCGACAGAAACATTATGACAAACTTTGATGAAACTCAAATCTAGATTCGTAAGACCATGTATAACAATTACCGGTACAAAATCCATGTTAAAGAAACTTATTAAATTATCTATTATAATAAAAAAATATTTTTATAATTATTTTTTTATTTTATTAAAATCTAACATTTAATCATAATGTCATTGTTTGTTTCGTAAATAAAATAAAAGACAGTGCAACGAATTAAAATTGCTTTAAGAATCTATCTATTTAGTTAGTGGCTGTTAAATCCAATATCACATTTTTATTCTAATTTTAACATTTTTACCTAGACAATTTTAAAAATTAATCTCTTTTATTTTACTATTTCCGGAGCTTAAACAAATTTTATATCTGACGTTATTTGGGTTCCGAACCAAAATTGAAGTTTCATTTCCCAAAACGTAAAGCTTTTGGCATTGTTGCTGGTGTGGGGCTCTGCTAAAAGTAAAAACTTCTCTCAACGTAAACATTTTTTGCTGTTTGCTATATCCTAAAATTAATTAACTTTCCGTTTACAATGTTTGTTTTACAATATTTTTTTATACAAATAACTTAGTACACAGGCCAATAAAGTTTATACCTATCTAAATTCAGGAGGTCTATTTTAGTATGTTTTTATTAGAGATGGCTGTTTCCTCTGTTTTTTCTTTTTATTGAAAATAAATAAAAAAAAAAGACGAAAAATCTTATTTACTATTGTTTACATTTTTTTCCTTGGTAAAAAACAAATGCTTATCGGCAACGTTGGCCAACTTTATTATTATATTCTTTATTTATAATTTTATGGATAAATTTTGATGTTGGCATCGATGTTTCCCCATCTCTAGGTTTTATTTTTAAACATTGGTCCAACGACGGTCACACTACGCCCCCAGTTCGTACAAAACTTTTTGTACGCCAAATAAACGGAAATTTGTCTTAACAAATCGATAATTGCAAACGCAGTGCCGTTTCAATTGCAGCAAAAGCGACAAAAATGTTGGTCAACGAAGCTAGACATCTTCTGAGCCGCGTCGGCTCCGTGGCAGCACGTCACCAGGTAAGCGGAGGACGAGGCGATCTACGGGTTATGGCCAGAATTTCCGGGGTGGGGGCGTGTGTTGTGCGGCTTTTTGGCCAGTTCAGTTATATAAGGTGGAAAAGGGGGTGCGGAATAGATGCACAGTTGTTAAATACTCCGGGGAACGAGTCGCAATTGGGAAAATTGCCAACTACGTTCGCTGTTATGTAAACGATTTTGCATTAGGCGTCGGTGAAAATTGTCATGACGTGACTGGTTAAACAACAGTTTCCTCAACTCGCCTACAGCTACGAGCCATCAGCAATGGCACCGCACAGCTGGAACAGCAGGCGCAGCCCAAGGAGGCCAAGGAGCCACAGGTGAAGAAGTTCGAGATCTACCGCTGGAACCCGGACAACGCCGGCGAGAAGCCCTACATGCAGACCTACGAGGTGGATCTGCGCGAGTGCGGACCCATGGTGCTGGATGCCCTCATCAAGATCAAGAATGAGCTTGATCCCACTCTCACCTTCCGTCGCTCGTGTCGCGAGGGCATCTGTGGATCCTGCGCCATGAACATCGGCGGCACCAACACCCTGGCCTGCATCAGCAAGATCGACACCAACACCTCCAAGTCGCTGAAGGTGTACCCGCTGCCGCATATGTACGTGGTGCGCGACCTGGTGCCGGACATGAACAACTTCTACGAGCAGTATCGCAACATCCAGCCCTGGCTGCAGCGCAAGTGAGTCCTACACCCTCTCGTCTTGCGAAAACCTGGTAATCTGTTATCGTTTACCTTTCAGGAACGAGGCCAGCGAGCAAAAGGGCAAGGCTCAGTATCTGCAGTCCGTTGAGGACCGTTCCAAGCTGGACGGCCTGTACGAGTGCATCCTGTGCGCCTGCTGCTCCACCTCGTGCCCCTCGTACTGGTGGAATGCCGAGAAGTACCTGGGCCCCGCCGTGCTTATGCAGGCCTATCGCTGGATCATCGACTCTCGCGACGAGAACGCCGCCGAGCGTCTGGGCAAGCTTAAGGATCCCTTCAGCGTCTACCGGTGCCACACCATCATGAACTGCACGCGCACGTGCCCCAAGGGCTTGAATCCCGGCCGAGCTATTGCCGAGATCAAGAAGCTGCTCTCGGGCCTGGCCTCCAAGCCGGCGCCCAAGCTGGAGACAGCGGCGCTGCACAAGTAGAATTGTTTCCCGCTCTTCTCCCAAGTTCGTGCTTTCCGCCTTTTCTCCTTTAGCAGTTGCCACGCGTCCGCAAACCTGTAGAAAGGAACGACAGCTCCAGTGCTAGAACTCCAGGACCTTGCTTACTATGTTTTAGTTTATTTAAGCCTAAAGTATCCGACACTTGTTATTACAGTTTGTAAAGGGAACGACGTGTGACGCGAGAATAAATAACTAATTGTGTATCTACCAGCCGCAGTTTTCTGCATCCAATTCAGGGGACTGTGGGCGAGGTCTCATCATTCATCTGGATGTCGTCGGCGGAGTAGAAGTCCTGGGTGACGGGAATGACGCGGTCGTTTGTCTCGTCGTCCTCCTCGTCGTGGCTGTCCGTGTCCTCGCTGTCGTCGTTAGCTGCAGAAGAACGATTTTTAGTAGGCTTATTTTCTGGTGGACTTTCTTTCACTCACCATCCTCGTCGTCGGTCTCTATTCCTGGAATTGTGAGCATTTTGCCCAGAGGCTGCAAGTCTGTGCCAGCTGTTTTAAGCGACTCCCGCTGCAAAGATCGTGAAATTAAGACAAGGAAATGAAAATCGGCTGAAAATGCATACCCAGTTGCTGCGTTCATCCTCGTAGCGCCGCGTCTGTGCCTCCTCACTGACGGAAGCTGGAGCCATGTCCAGCCAGTAGCGATTCGCCACGGATACTTTTAAAGTCGGAAAAAAGGGAATCATTGACATTTTATCTTCTGTTGATTTCCAATCTTTTGTTGTTATTTTCCCGATGTTCTTGAAGGAAAACTATTTGCCAGAGTTTTCGTTTATGAGCGACCAACGTTGCCAGACTGTGAGATCTCTAGCGTCTGGTGTGCCCAGAATTATATCTATGTACAGTGGGCAAAAAAGTTTAAGTACAAGATAGTTTTAAAACTTTAAAAAATTAAAACAAAAATATATTCTAGGTCAAAAAAGTTTAAGTACGCTTAGAAAAAAACAAACTCCTGTTTACTTAATATTTGGTTAGCATTCTTTTTTGTGCAATATCTGCTTAAAGTAGTAGTTGCATACTACACTCATGCCCACATATATATACATATATATATATCCCTCGTTGGAAAATGGGGACGCATCATATAACAAAATCAAAAATACATCTTATCAATTCTTCTTTAAATCAAATTTTCTTATCTTTGATTGGATCTTGATTTCAGAATTCAGATTTTTGCGATGCTTGAAACTGTTACCGTCTATAGGACACATTTCTTTTATTGCTACTGGAGAGAAAGATTTGGTTTCAAATAATTTTGTGAAGAAACCTCAAGTTTTGCAACTCCAGCTGTCCACATACAGCTCCAAACCACTATGTACATGTTTAACTTTTTAAAGGCCATCGGTTTAAAAAATGTTTAATTTTGACTCAACACATACTTCACATAACATTATTCCTTGTTTTCAAAATCCAACCCCTTCTTTCGATTTATAATAGATAAAAAAGCCTTTCTACAAAAAGTTCCTGCCGTGTAAGTCTTTTTGGGAAATTTTCCTTCCATTTGAGAGTAGTTCCGCCTGAGACCAGGATTTGTCGTTCGCCCCTTATTTTGATCAAAAAGCATATATGTACGAATGAAACGTACTTAAACTTTATTTTCCCACTGTAGGTATCTACATATATGCAACCACAATCTATATGAGTTAAAAAAGAGATGTCAGCTTTTCACACCATCAACAAGAAATAGACTCACAGTACTTATGCAAAATTGGTTTAATTTATCAAATAGCTATAAAAAAAGGATGCCCCGAATATTTATTGGTAGTACAGTTCCAGATTCATGCCGTCGTGGATCTCATCTGTAAGAAAGGAAAAGTAGTTATTGGGTTTTTCGTATATTGCTATAGAGCGTACAGTCAGATAGGCGAATGGGATCCTTGTAGATCGTGTACCACTTTTTCAGAACTATCTTCTCGTGTTTTGTGCCGGTTTGTGCTGCAATGAGTTTTTTGAGGTCTCCAATGGTGTCGTCCGGGTTGCACTTGACGCGCACCTGCCAAATGCAAAGGCTCGTTAACCAGTTTGTGGGTTTACTGAACTTGCTTACCTTCTTGCCCAGGCGATCGTTGCACGTTATTTCAATCATATTTTAGTTTTTATTTGCAATTGCAATTGAAATTCTGGTTTTTGTCGTGGCGGTGTGACCAGATCAGATTACTTATGTATTTATTAGTATATTTAATAATGTATATTTTGGGCTACTAGATCCCAGATAAAAAAACTTAAAATAATGTAAAAAGTAATTACCACATATAATATTCCGTTTTCTAATGAAAATTAAGAGAATTAATAATTAATTTATATTATTTTATTTCATAATACACGTAACGTAAGAGCCAAAGTTATTTCTCATCTTACGTAATATCAAAAACTTGGTCACACCGAATTTTTGTTTGCAGTGTCATTTCTTCGATATTTTTATACCTTTTGCCTCTGGTATCACTAACTTGGGATTTCATTTTGGAAAGACGTGATTTTCTTCGCGCCGGAGGAGGCTATTTTTAAAACCGCCGCGGCGCCTGCTACCAAGCCACACACTGTGCTAAACTAAGCCAAAAGAATTCTGCAAGTGCGGCGGAGCCTGAATAAGTACAAAGTATGTGAATAACTTATGTGCGAACGCCCAATGCAGTTTCCGTTGCTCAATCGAGGTTTTTCTGCTTGTGTGTGTGTGTGTGCTCGTGCCTCAGTTTTTACAGTGACGCAGCTGCGGAAAACTTGTTTGGGTTTTCATTTCACCGAAATACCTAGTGTTTGCGCCCGTGTTGCGAACCCATTTTGGGCAGTTTGTGTACATATATATTGATTATCGTTCGCTGTTTGTGTTTGGCGTGGCCGCCGAAGCACCCTGTGCCGCCGCCTCCCCACCCCTCGCGTCGTTTCCAGCGTTTCCCACCCAAAGAATTAACAACTCGGCGCACTCCACGCCACGGTCACTGGCAAGCAATTCGCGAGCCGAATACGCCTGCGCCTATTTTTAGAAGCGTCTTTCCGCAGGCTATGCTGTTGGCTTCCCATTGCATTCTAATTAAAAACCGGGCACTGCGCTCATTTCACTTCCACACGCATCGCGTTGCATAATGCGGCGTTATGCTCGATCCACTCCCCCCTCGGAGGGCGCACTCGAGCATTAAAGCAAAGATTACCCACAAGTGTGTCAATCGTTTCGACATTGCCCTTTTTGTGGGAACTGGAATGGGAAGCCATTTTGGGCAGGCACACGAGTGTGTTCCAGCTGCCCAATTGTAAAGAATCCACGCCCCGATCTTCATATGTTTACTTGAAGTTTGTAGCTGGCCGTGTTAATTATTTTTCTTCTCTTGCAGCCACCACCGAGCAACCCAAACCTTTTGTGGGCCCCGGGACCAAGCGAGGAGGAACAAGACAGAATGAGCGAAGAGACCTACCAGATCGAGACGCGACGCCGGTCGCGATCGAAGACGCCGTTCCTCCGCGAGCACGCCGGCGAGGAGGGCCACCAAGTTAAGAAGAAGTCATCGGCGGCGCCCAATGTGCAGTGAGTACCTGGGAATCATATCCAAATAGATCTGTCCATATAAGGAGAGGGGACAGGGCAGTTCCATTTACATTGCTCATTTGAGCCGTCGCGAGGGTCGGTCGCGTCACAAGCAAAGCAATAACCCCATCGCAGTCTGTGTCTGTTTGTACAATATATGTTGCTACCATGACGTCACCTCCTTGTTATTCACGCTCGCAACGAAACGAAAATGAAGGCAAATCCACATACAGGGTGCGGCGACTCGACGAGCTTCGTTCGCTTTTGGCGCGCAGTTCAGGCGAGCGTCGTAGCCGTTGGCTCGCTTGATGACGACATTCGGCCGTCAGCTATTCGGTTTTCATTTTCTGGCCACGAAAACGAGCATGTTGGGGCGTCGGGCTAACGGCCAATAACAGCGAAGGCCACCTGGCTTTATGAGCATATTTTTGTATTTTTGTTTTGATACGCTGTACCAGCGCAGTTAGGCCAGTTTCGGCGAGCACGTTATCAGAAGCTTACTCACTCACATTCAAACATTTCCGTTAAATCTCACCAAACTGCTATCTACATCCCAATTTTGCAGAACGATAGTGGAGGAGCATGTGGTGGAGTCTAGTAGCACTAGGAAGAATACACGCAGCAAGGCCTTTGCCCAGCTAACCTCGGACTACTCGAGCGACGACATGACACCGGAGGCCAAGCGCAAGCAGCAGACCTCGATCACCACCACGGTCACGTCGATCTTCTCAAAGCGCTCGGGGGGCGCCACATCGACGCCGCGCAACAGGAGCCAGCTGGAGACCACTCAGAATACGCTCAACTCCGCCCAGGAGAAGCTCAGCCAGTCGAACGGCAACCTCAGTTCCGGAAATATCAGCGACTACCTGGCCTACATCGAGTACAGGGATGCCGGCGAGTACTGGAAGTGCGTGCAGTAAACTTGTAATTTCCAGAGCTTCAACTAATCGTTTCATATATTGCAGCAAAACTCCCAAAACAGACTACACCTACTCGGAGCTGTCGCCCCACCGCCGTCATCTGGCCCCAGGCATTGTGGCCATGCCCAATATGTCCCGGCGGAGCCTGGGCAACCATGACGAGCGAGTCAATTACATGGTCCAGCAGAACCCAGAACAGGAGGAGTTCATCCGCCGGCGTTATCAGGCGAAGTACACGCAGCAGGCCAACTACGACTCCGCCGATGAATTGGACGCCACTTACGGGCAGCAGAAGCAGAGTTGGTGGCTGGTCCGTATAATTCAGCTGATTGTGAGCACCGTCACCACAGTGTGGACACGCGTGACTAACGTATCGGCCACGGAGACGAATGCGTATCAAAATTACTACGCCAGGCGCCAGCAGAGCCAGCAGCTCGGATTTTTCGGGAAGGTTGGACAAGCCGTAGCAGGCGGATTCTCAAATCTGCTACGTTATGTGTACCTTTTCATTGGATCGGTGCTGAGTCTGGACACATGGCTACTGCGGTCTTCGGATGCGGAAAACAAGTCAAAGAAGAGATTCCTCATCTTCCTCCTGATACTACTTCCGCTACTGCTGCTGACCGGTGAGTATTTCGGCGTAAAAAGCGATGTAAAGTCAAATATGTGTGAGCGTGCGCCCTGCTGACCTTGGATCAGGCCAGCTACCAATGTCATGTTTGTGGTTCACCTCAGTTGTATTTATTTATACACCCGCCTGCCTATGTGGAGTGGATTTTGGCCACGTGATCCCACGCATATTTAATTTTACTCTCGCCAGCTGCCAACCTCAAGCAATGGCTAATAAACTTCGCCTTTACAGGTCTGTTCTATTACCTACACCCTAATGAAACTTTCCCACCCAAATCCCTTACCGAATACACATTCACCCTACCTGAATTGCCCCAGATCAATGTAGGCGAGTACCTAAACCAGGCCCAGTACGAGTCCCTGCGTTCGCAGGCTGCCGAACAGGCAGTGCGCGTGCGAGACTGGGCCGACGACTACTTGTTGTATCTGAAGACCATCGGGCAGAACGTGGTCAACAAGGGGCGTCAGATTTTTCAGCCCGACGATCAGGTTTACTATGAGCGTATTTAGGGAGCATTTGGAACTGGGATTCTATCGTTTTGTTTTCGAACTGCTGCAGCAGTTGGTAATTTGATAGGATCTTTTTGAGAGAGCCGTTCTCGGCCTTCTTTCTTTATGAACAATTTTGAGTACAAAAAAAGCATTTGGTCCGCGTTTCGTCCGTCCGTTGAACCTCCTGTATAGTTTTCGATACATCTTCCCTTAGGCCTAGGAACACACCACATTTATATTCCCTCATACTAACCCCACACAATTCCCAACAACAAAATGCAACATCACTGGCTGATGGAAGAAGGATAGAGCTCGCCGCTGTTCAATTTGCATACTTTTGTAATCATTTGCGTGTAATCAATTAGGGTCCATATCCACCCAGTTGGGTGAGCGCCCTAAGAAAGTCTTAATTGTTGTCAAACAACGTTTAATTTTGTAAATTGTTCAATGTTTGGCTTTGTCTGTACAAAAAATAAACTGCAAACGATTTCTTACAATACACCTTACGTACACAGAATAGTTGGTTTTATTTGCCATTTTTGTTGGAAGTTCGCTAAATGGTAAGTAGAATGCAAAACAAGCAATATTAGTTGGCCAGAATCGAACTCTATCCATCCTTCTGCATTTGTGTGTGTTGGAATTGCCCCAAAGACAATGTTCCCCTTACCTCGGTCCATTTGATATTCACATTTGTGGGGGACTGAAGCTGGAAATGTAGAAGGATTGCCAACTAATAGTGCTTTGTTTCGCTCTTTCTCCGGCCAGGCTGGTCCCTGTTGCAGGAAAATCAAAGTCAGGGCTTCGAGTCCTTGCTGTCGCTGCCTCTGACCCTTTGGGGCACTCTGCAGGCACGTCTGCCCTCTGGAGCCCCCTGGAGTACTTGGCTAAAGGAGCGAGCTGTCGTGACAGGTCAACAGGAAGTCGAGGCCGAGTCCATCAAGCTCAACATGGCCAGCATCGAGAAGGACATTCAGAAGGCTCTGACTGCGGAGGAATATGAGAACATATTGAACCATGTCAACAGCTACGTGCAGCAGTTGGTGGATCTGAAATTGCAGCAGCAGCAATCGGCGGTAAAGCAGCAGCAACTGTCACCGCAACAAGTTCAAATCGTCGTTCAGCTAATACAGGACAGCATGCAGCAGTTTGCCCAGAAACCGAAGCTCAGCGAACAGGATCTGACTGACTTGGTCGGAATACTGCGGGTGGAACTGAAGCACTCAGGAGTGTGGGATGCTGCGGACACTAAGCTATCGCCGGCCAATCTGGAGGAGATCACCAGACTGATCAAGGCGGAGGTTAGCTTGCACGAGTCCCACTACACGCTGCAGCTGGAGAAAATTGACATCAAGGCGTTTCTGGAGCGAATCTTGGAGTCTCCAGAACTGGCTGATTTCGTAGATGCTCGGATTAATCTTCGGGTGCAGCAGCTGGAGGTGAAGGAGAGCTCTGGCTTCCATCCCGCCGAAATGCAACTTGAGCATCTGAACAAGGAGATCGCCTTCATCAAACTGGCCCTGTCCGATAAACAGGCAGAAAACGCCGATTTGCACCAGTCTATCAGTAACTTAAAGCTTGGCCAGGAGGACCTGCTGGAGCGCATTCACCAACACGAGCTGGCCCAGGATCGCCGCTTTAGTGGGCTGCTAGCCGAAATCGAAACTAAGCTAGCGTCCCTGAACGACTCGCAGTTCGCTCTTCTCAACAAACAGGTCAAGCTCTCCCTGGTCGAGATTCTGGGCTTCAAGCAGCAGTCCACCGCTGGTGGTGCCGCAAGCCAACTGGATGACATCGATCTGCAGAACTGGGTGCGCAGCATGTTCGTGGCCAAGGACTATTTGGAGCAGCAGCTGCTGGAGCTCAACAAGCGGACCAACAATAACATTCGCGAAGAGATCGAACGTTCCAGCATCCTGCTGATGAATGACATCAGTCAGAGGCTCAAGCAGGAAATGCTGCTGGTGGTTGAGGCGAAGCACAACGAGAGCACCAAGGAGCTGAAGGGCCACATACGCGAGGAGGAGGTGCGCCAGATTGTCAAGGCCGTCCTTGCCATTTACGATGCGGACAAGACGGGTCTGGTAGACTTTGCCCTGGAGTCGGCCGGCGGTCAGATCCTCTCCACGCGCTGCACTGAGAGCTACCAGACGAAATCGGCTCAGATATCGGTTTTCGGCATACCCCTCTGGTATCCCACCAACACTCCTAGGGTGGCCATTTCGCCCAATGTGCAGCCGGGCGAGTGCTGGGCCTTCCAAGGATTCCCAGGCTTCCTAGGCAAGTGTGCTGACAGTTGAGTACTTGAACGTATGACCATTAATATCATTTCTATCCCCACAGTGCTCAAGCTCAATTCCTTGGTGTATGTCACTGGGTTCACACTGGAGCACATACCCAAAAGTCTGTCGCCCACGGGAAGAATAGACTCTGCTCCCCGCAATTTTACCGTTTGGGTAAGTTTGGATATTTTAATAATTAGTTTAATATTTAATTAATCCGTTGTTGCTTTCAGGGACTGGAGCAGGAGAAGGACCAGGACCCCGTGCTGTTCGGCGAGTACGAGTTCCAGGATAATGGCGCTTCGCTGCAGTACTTTGCTATTCAGAACCGGGACATCAAACGGCCATACGAGATAGTCGAGCTACGCATCGAAACCAACCACGGCCAACCCACCTACACATGTCTCTATCGGTTCAGAGTGCATGGCAAACCGCCAGCCTCGTAGATCAGCCCTTGATCAGTTCCTCTTGTGTGACCTAAGCACTGTCAGGTGTACATAATGTCTGTGCCTTAAGAAGGAAATCAACAATATGCATATTACTGCGAGAAGTAGATCGAATGAGCGCAGGCGAACTGTGTAAAAAGTAAGGCTATTTGTAGCGATTAAGAGTTTGTACCATATCGTAGAATTGAAGTGCTCGTAGGCACTGTAGGTTCCTTGTACATAGTATAATAAAGGCTTTGTGCCTAGTGTCCACCTTTTGTCCTATATTATTTATTCTGATTAAGTTCACTTTCTACAATCTATCGTAGTTTCTTTAAGACGCCTCCACTTTTAACCCACACTAACTTTAAAGTGTTTGCCATTGAAAAAAGTGTTTGGAACTAAATAGTCATATATATAGTTTGTCTGAGCCGTAAGCTTGCTGCAATAGTGTGTAAGTTATTACCAAACACCCTTTAATAACAAGATGCTAATGTCCTTACATATCAATTGCTTAACCATCTTTTTATTTAAAGGTCTTTGTTATTAGTAAGTTGATATGTTTAACCAACTGAAAACAGAACCATCCTGAACCAACTCTGAAATTATGAAATAAACATGAAGAAACTCATTGAATTACTACTTTTTCGAATCAAATGAGACCAGAAAATATCTCAACCGCTTTCAGACCAACAAAACCCAAGTTATCTGTACTCGTATACGTTCTATATATGTATTTTTAAAGAGTGAACCCAAAAATAGTTGTTAATTAAAACTGTACTTCTATTGTTATTTCTTGTAAACTTACTTAATTGCTATAGTTTGTTCATTAAGGCTTCATCCTAGTTTTTTTTACAATAAATGCGTTGCACGGAATAAAAAAAAACGTTTCCAGGCTTAAAAGGGGGGCTAAAAAAAGCTGTCAAAGCCATGGCAAGTAATTAACCCTTCCTTTCCTGGCTGCCAGTAATTAGTGCTGTTTTTTACGGCAGCATAAAGATTAAACAGAGAATGTAAAAAGATCCAAATCTGCCGTTGCTAGTGGCAGTTGTCGCCGGGAAGCAACTGGGAACTCCCTTTAAGTCCCTGAATTGAGCTTTACTCGTGATTTCAGTTGCCTGTAGTGTTCGTTAAATATTGCTCCCTTGAATAAACGGTTAACTTGTTTTTTCCCATTGGAAGAACATTTTCAGCTGTTACATACTCTTTGTAAACATACCATTTCAACGTTACATATTACATTAAAATCTAATTATATTTATGTAATATTTCCCAATGTCTTAAAAGGGTTTTCAATTGATCTTAACAATTTAAAACACAACAGGATGTGTTTTTAAAAGGTTTTCTTGGTGATCATCGGTAGAATTGAACAACTGAGAAGGAATGCGAAATAAAACATGCAGAAAAAATTTAATTACAGAACAAAAATAAGCAAAGTGAGCTAAATTTAAAAGGCGAACAATATAAAAGAAAATCAATAGGGAATGAATATGTTCACTCGCTCAGGTTATATAAAGAACAACTCTTTATTGTTCACTCATCCATGAGTAGTTTCCTTTTTTAATTTGTCGACATTTGTTGTCAACTTGAGTTGGTATATGTAAATGACAAGATTTTCCAACTATTAAAATAATACTAAGGGCATTTCCCATGCTTGGGTAATTTAATATGAAAATACCTTTGGAACTGCCGGCTGACTGACTGCGCAGGGATGTGCACCTCCTGCCAACGACTAATGTAAATTGTCATTTAATTTGTTGCACGCGGGCGGAGATGCGGGGCGGCAAGTCAAAGGATTTCATATTTGAGCACCAGCACACGGCATGCACTTAATTAAAGCCAGCTTTTTGGTTGGAACAAGAGAAGGTCTGGCAGCGATGCGAATGGTATCATTCCGCCAAAGGTAGCGCCTGCGAATGCATGAAATTTCCCCAAATAGAGCAGCCGCCCAGCTGCTCCGGGTGCCATTAGACAGCAGAGGCCAAACCCCGCCAGGAAGAAATACAGGACTCTGGCATGTCAATGCTTTGTGCTCCCTCGTTTGAGTCTAAATTACAGGCATTGCTCACGCGTTTTGTGTAATTACAGGGGACGCCCCTGCAAGCACACACACACACAGGCATTAACTTTAATTGCCAGTGGGCCCGAAAACTTTTAATTTTGTTAGGCGCAAATTCACCATATTCATTTCGCACCTGCTCTCGATGGTTAGAAAAATAAATGGGCCGTCGGCATGGAGCACGTTTAATTTGTTTACACAAATCTTGGGCAAATGCCAGGCACCCCGTAACCACCAGCGCCCGAGATGAACTCCTCGCGCCAGGGCATAAAAAATGGCAACAACTTTGAGCACTCTCGCTGCGGCAGGGAAAGTTTCGTCCTGCGAGTGTGTAACAATTAAACTGCAGCTAAAAATAGTGACTAATGAGAAAAGTTTCCGCCAACAACGGCGGTAAAAAATAAAGCCACCCGAACTAACTTCTCTGGAATGAGCTGTACTGAACTGAACTGAACTGAGCCGAGCGGAGTGTTTAAGTTGGCAGGAACTTTTCTTTTTCTCTATTTTGTATTGAATTCGCTGGCGTGTCGGGGAGCAATTTGCTGGCATTAATGGCGGCGGGATCAGCCAGCAGCTGGAGTGTGCCGGCCATAAAGGGAGTTGCAATCCAGCCGAGACAATAAAGCAACACTCATATCACACACTTCGGCCCCGGGGCCGCAAAATAACTTTGAGTAAAGTTTTGGGCTTGCCTCGATAAGGACACTTTTTTCGTCTAGTTTTCCGATAAAGAGAAAAAGAATGCTTTAGCTGATGCCTGTTTGTGTTACACCAAAGAAAATTGGTTGCTAGATGGAATCAAATGGACCGTAAATTCTTGGAGTCCCAGTACCAGCCAGTTATACATATACATATGTATATAAATACGTCCACCTCATAACGAGTAAATACAAAAGTGACGACTGAGACTTTAGCTTTGAAGCTATCTAATTTAATTAGTTTGGGACATTTTATTTTTCACACTTTTTGAATGAACAACAACAGAGCAAGGCCTTTTGTTACTATATAGTTTTTACTGTAGGAAAATAGTCAGCTTCTTTTAAATTATCCAAAAATATACATATGTACACATAGTAGGCTTATCGTCAATAAGTGGATTGTTATAATTGTTGTTATAATGGCTTAACTTCAACTGTGGTTTACATTTGTCTTTGGAATTTTAATTTTCGGCAAAAGATGGTGTGGTCTCGAAATAATTTTTTAAAACTATAATTGTATTGTAAGATTTAGATTATTAGGAATTATTTGAACAGATTTTAAAACATAATAAAACATATCAGATTCAGACAAATCGATCTCATGTCCTAAAGACTGTGGCGTCACAATGCTTAAGCTTAAGTGTCTACAGACAAGGTCACAATTTAAAAATAACATTTAGCAAATTTTTATGTTTTGACAAATTTAACCAAATTATGCAGTTCTAAATTATTTTAGATTTGTTCTTCGTTTTTAAGGTTCCCCCAAAATATATGTCTTTTTTGATAGATAATACAGATACATAACACAGCATGCATCATAATGGGGCCTTAAGTCAAAGTGACAGATAACAAAAAAGGCAGTAAAAGACCAAAGGTCCTTCTGTCCGATTATTTTGATCATGCAGTGCTTATCTATATATATATAATGCTTTGTCGTCACTGACTCACTGATTCCACCTGCAACCTATTTTAAGAAATAAAAAACATAAACTTAAATTGCATTAAATGCAAGCTCGCTAAGCAATCATTGAAAACGTTCTCAAAATTTTCCAATACATATTTACTGCTTAAATAATTTGTAAGAACAAAAAGCGAAGTCGATTTTCCCTTACTAGAAGAAAGAATCAACTGAAAGATGCACAAGCCAAATACAGGTTAATTACGATATCTTTAATTTAATACGAAATTTTAAGTGTGGATCTGCATCCGATCAAAGCGAGGATGCAATAGCGGGCCTTCTAGTAGTTTATATTTTTGTTTTCATTTGTGGTTCAAACATTTGCTGAGTAGTTTTTAAAGCTTAGCCACCGTTAAACGTCATCAGCAAATACACAAATATGTGCATGCGATGGCAAGTTAATCTCCGTTAGCACTCGAAAACAGCTTTTATGGGGGCTGCGGGGCAAAGTTGACGCCGAATTCACTGCAAATATGATTGGGGGTTATGGATTCTGACACTGGTCCCAGCTTCCGCAAACAGTTTAAGCGCGGTACAGTGGAGCCGGAGCCAGGACCGCAGCCAGCTCCGCATTAGGTATGCGCATACATTGAGCGGCATGACAAACTTTTGTTTGCAATGCAAATCTGGCGGATACGTACGGGTGGGTGGGAGTGCTCCTAACGGTTAGTTAGAGACACTTGTGTGACTGGTTGGCGTAATTAAATTTATTGTAACGGGGGGAAGGGGCGACCAAAGTGCCGGGACAATAACTATTTGACTAACCGTTGTGCAGACATTTTGATAACTTTCAATTTGATTCCACTCTGCGGCGTCATGTTCGCTCAGCTGGAGGAAGTGCCTGCAGGAAGTGTTTTGCTTTGTGGCCATAATGAAATAAACTTGTCGCACAGTCGGCACAAGCCATTTGCCATTTGCCATTTGGCCGATGTCCTGTTGCCCAAAACTACATCCGTCGTAGGGGCCTCGGGGTCGGAGGTCATGGCATCTCGGATGCGGCAGCAGATGCCGGGCCGCCTCGCATTGGAAATTTAATTACGCGTGGGACTTGTTTACAGATTCAAAGTTAATCCCTGCTGCCAGGCGGACGTGCGCATTAACCTTAATTAAGTGACAAACAATCCACGATGGGGTGTTCGAGTTCGTCACGCCGTCATTTTATTTACAGGCAATTGAATTTTAATAGGATTTCGCCTTGGCCATCCTTCTTCTCCATTCTCCATTCCGCCTCCTCCTTGGCCGGTCAAGTGTCCATTTGCATAGTTGCTGGCAACGCAACTCTTTGGCCTGCCGGCCATTATTTCGCACTCTTTGGTAATTTAATTCATTTGCAATGCCTTTGCGAATTACGTGGCTGAGAAGTTTACTTTGCCATTTGCCATTTTAGCCCTGCTGGGGGGGCCCTCTCCAAGCTCTGTCCGAGTGTTTGGCCGTAAAGTCCTTTTGCGGCGACCGTGCCACAGGAGCCTGGAAAGCCGCAAGCCACTTTCGTGATCCCTCCTCGGAGTCATCTTAACGCATCATTTAAGCCGGCACAGGCCTTGGGGTCGGGGTGGGCGTCCTGTCCCGGAATCAGGGTCAGATAATGTTTCGTCTCTGTTGCCCTTAATTAAAGATTAAATGTGCTAAGTTGTCCGGACTTTTGGCAGCAAAACTTTGCTTTAATATCGGCCATTGCCAAAGTTGGATGTGCTCGCGGGTGTGTTTGTGTGTGCGATTGGTCCAGCCATGCATCCATCCAGCCATCCATCAATCAATCAATTACGCTTAGAAGTGCGCCAGGATAATAAAACGTGCCTGAAACGGAGTTTTGTCAGCAAAATTTACGAGCGACTTGCCAGAAAACCGGAGCAGGACTTGATTGAAAGAGTTTTCCCTTATTGCAAGTGCATGTGTATATATTTAAGGGAGGTTTTCCGGCTTGTGTATTTTATATATTTCTGTGCCAACGTAGGTTTTCGTTAAAGCACATTCCTTTATAATATCAGAATGTACATACTTTCTATTCGTTTGCAATTCCAAAATATTCTGTAAAGCAAAGTTGCTTTCTTTTGAATAAATGATGGCACAAAAGCGACATTTCAGGCTTGTATGCATTTACAGGTTTTAATACCGGACTTTGCTTAGTTTGCATGTGATTTTCAGCGATTCAGCTCATATTTCATGCGTGATTTTATGCAAAAAACCCACTTATGAAGTCCTGCAGTGTCTAGGTGCAGTGTTGTTGTGTTTCTGTTGCCGTAAATGCCGGCCTAAGCTTGCAAAGCAATTATTTACCTAAATGGTTTGCCCACGTCAATGGCAATTGTCTGCGATTTCCATTTGGCCGAAATGAGTGTTGCATGCAGCAGGCGCCATGGACAATGGACTGCGGATCTGGCCAGTTGGGCGAGGCTGCAACTACGGGAGGATAAGGCAAACTTTTTAATTGAAAACCAACAAAAAATATATACGAGCAACGTCAAAAGTTGCAAGTGGTTGACACTTCGCAACCGGCCCGGCCCGGCCATCCCGGCGTATGCGTAATATTGAAGGTGGCTGGCAGCAGGAGTAAACGAAACGAGATGAATCCTTTGCGGCAGCCGTTGCCAGGCATCGAGGGCTTTAAGCGGAGCACATACATTCGTATATTTGTGTGCATATATGTGGGCAAAAGTCCTGTGGTCCTTAATCAGGATCAGAGCTATTGCAGACTGGCTCTCAGTCGGTTGCCGCATCATTATGACGGGACTGCGAGTGGAGTATATATATTTAAATTTAAGATTTCGCAACTATATGTGTGCTCAGGGAATTACTCTTTCGCGGGATTGGGACTGCGATTGCTGTTGACACAATTCCGCGCCGAGATTCCTGCCGTTGCGCCGTATTTGTGTACGTCTCTGCAATTTATCGAAGTTGGCATATGACGCTGATGCTGCTGCTGCTGCTGCTGTACGTGATGCCGACTTTCGGCGCTTCTGTTTTCCGTTTTCCACTTTCCGCTGTTTTCCCCCGTTTTTTAAGCCCTTCGCCCGTGAAAAGTTGGGCACGCATTCCAGCTGCATTCCGCCCCGAGCTTAATTGAATCATCCCGTTGTTTATCGGACCAGCGCGCCATCCCCCCCGGCGCTGTAATGTGATTATGGAGTTGTTTTGCTCGCAATTAAAACAAATTGTGCACGCTGTGCCAGCGAGAACATAAACAAACTGCTGGATGCCAGCATTTGGTATTTGTTATTTGTGCAAACAATGGGTCGCGGCTGAAGTGGCGCTCGCTGTCCGTTTATCCCACCGGTGGCACCCCGGCCCTAATCCGGACTTCCTCATGTCCATGATTAAATCGCTCATAAAGGCAACATCAAGCCATAAAAAATCAATTCCGACTCCGACAATTCCGCAAAGATTTACGTTTCAATTTCTGGCACAATAAAAATCAAAGCAGCCGAAGTCTGTATCCCTGGGATACGTGAATGCGGCAAGGACTCGGCCGAAAGTGCGTGCGAGTGTGTGTGTTTGTGTTGTGTGTAACCATAAGCTGGCTTAGCAGATTTGTTGACGAAATTAGCAGGCTCTGAGGGATCGAAAAGGGACGCGGGCAGAGCCGGGTCCTGTGGGATATCTATTTTCGGCAAAAGAATTCGGCGACATTCGCACAGATTTATGCGCCATAAAAGTGCGGCTAGACATGAACATGCGTGTCAGCAGTAGGGACTCGCTTTATGGCGCCCAATAAAAGGGAACCCGAAACCCGTCCGGCAATAAAAACTAGAAATGCCCCTCGATCAACACACGGAACCCTCCTGCCTTCCAAGTAACACTACCGTCGACACTTTCAGTATTTAGTCCTTGCCATAAAGCTCTCATTTATTCAGAGGTAAAAACTCCATTGTTTGCATGCCAACTTTTGGCCTTTTTTATTGTTTTGCTTGCTTTTGTTAATTTTTTTTAATTCAAAGTCAACAATTCCGCAACAAACTCTAATTCCTGTGTGTTTGCCTAAGGTAATTGCAGGGGTCATGTTTACCCACGGGCTGTGGTCCTTCTTGAATATGTGAAAAGGGTTTGCTGGCCATTTTGTTTTGAGTGCCCATCGGGGGGTTCTCTTCTTTTAATTGCGGCAAATACATGTTTTATCGCATGCCCCTTGCTGTGGCCTGAGCCTGCGGCCGAGTTGGGCTTAAGGAAGTTGCAACAACTAAAAGGATCATGGCTGCCAAGTTGTCGCAGCCGCAGGTGCCGAGGCGCACTCACCGTGCACTTTAATAAAGTTCTGGGGCTATGCATAGTCTCCGCTAAGTATGCCACCGAGATAGCTCCCCAACTCTCCACACCCAATTTCAGCTACACAAACTTCAATGGACACTGAGGGAAAAAATTTGGAATTAGTTAATTAATTTATACATTACATAAAATTATAGTTGCTCGGAACATTGCAACAGAAATTCATATGTGTATTTATAATACAACTAGCGGACCCGGCAAACTTTGTTTCGCCCTTTATTGTCCATGTTCTAGTCTTCTTGCTATAATTGTCAAACTTGAATCTATCTGTCAAAATAAATAAAAAATTACTACACAATTGTTGCAAAAACAAAAAATGAATTTACGGACTACCCTCATCACTTAAGGGTTCGAAATATACATGTTATCCTATTCTCAGGCCAACTGAATATGTATACAAAATTTTATGAGAATCGGTCGAGCCGTTTTGGAGGAGTTTATGTTTGAACACAACGAAGGTGAATTTTATATATAAGATATATTTTTTCGCACCGTTTTGTATTGATCTAAAGTTGAAAAGTGGATTTCTGGCATCTACAAGGTTTAACTACAACCACACTAATAATTTTGTAACTCTACTTATTGGTGCAGGATGTCCTTTGTCAGCAGATTTCATACGTTTGGTTTCTCATCAGTTTCTGGTTCCTCTTGTGCTTTGGTTTAATTGAAATCAGAGCGAAATAATGGCAAGCCTACTCAGAGTACAGCTAAATATAACCTCTTTCTCCTTAGCTATTGTTTGTACATTGCAGGCAACCCATGGTATAGGGAGCTTTAGGAAGAGAGATACATATACCAAATATCTTACTGAACCTGTAAAAGCAAAAGCGAAGTAGGAAGAGCCGAACAAAGCAGTTTTATTAATTTTATTTTTAAACTGTTTTCGGTCAAGAAATAAATTAAAATAATACAAATGTTATACACCAAATATAAGTTCCAGTTCTTGACCCTGCGAGGGTTAGATTGAGGGAGGGAAGAACTTACGGATAGGTCTAGATAGGTCTAGATACCCATCGGCATGATGGGTAATATTATATTACATGCAATTATATTTACAAACATATTTTTTAAGAGCCAGTTTATTAATTAACGAAAACCGTTTTATATTCTATACATATGTACATACATATATCTTACATATTATATTAGTTTCTTCTCTTTTCGGGTCTATAAGGTAAGGATTTCCATGCACTTTATCATGAAAATCCTTATCGAATCTTTTTTTTGTAAAACTTCTCTTTAAGGAAGATTGCCATTTTGCGGAAACTCCTTGGGTGTCAGTCCCTAAGTGTAGCCTTGAGCTGCAAGACGATGTCTCGGTGGCCCACTCATCCACTCGAGGCGCTGCAACCTCTTGCAGCTTCATAATTGCCTTGGCAACGCCAACTTCTGCAATTCTTTCGCTCGCGAGGCGCATGAAGGGGTCCGGGTGCGGGTCCGGGTCCGGGGAGCTGGAAGCGTTTTCACTCTGTTGTTCTCAAATTGCTTTTAGCAATCCCTCATACTTTTGCGCCACACTTCAATGGGCGTTCACCGAGTTCCGCCCTCGCCGCACTTTCATTCGCCGTGCCATAATTACAGGTGCGGGGCGAGATGGCTCGCAATTGCATTCCGTTTTTCTGGGCTCGTAATCAGAAAATGTCGAAGTGTTTTGCATTAAAGTGTCGCTTTAATCAGGCCGCCGGCAGTTGCTGGGCAAACTTTTTGGCCGAGAGACAAAAGGCGCTGATAATGCGAGTAGCTATGAAAACAGGAAGTGGCCCCAAGCCACAGGGACCGGGCTGCTCCCTCCTCTCGGAGGAGACTGAAAATAGTGTTGTGAGAAGGCCAAAGTTGGCAAAGTCTCGAGTTCATTTCATGGCCGGTTTTCTCTGTTAACTGATTTCCATATTGTTGTTAGTTGCGCGAACTATGCGTGTACCTATATATAGACACTCTGCCGTCGGTTCGTGTGTCTGTGAGGGGGGCGGCTTCACTTTTCCAACTTCTGTTTGGTACAAGGAAAAACTTTTAAACATTTTCGACACCCAATTTTTGCGCTTTTATCGTGCCAAGTGCTCGGCGACAGTTCTTCGTTGGAAGCGAATGTAATTCAGAAACGTTGCTTCACCTCCAAGACATTTCTCTTTAATTGCTTAAAAGCAAATGCAAGTGTGCAAATGCAATTCACGTCGATTGCATTATCAGTTTAATTGAATGGCCATTAAAATCAAGCTCCAGCCTGCGGGGTTCATCCTGCGGTGGCCTGCAATGAAATGATTTCATAATGAAATGCATTTTCCCCGACACACATAACAGCACATCTGTCAAGCCTGAGTTATCGGGAATTGCATCTGCCTGATATAAAATTCCCAATTATGATTGAAATAATGTCAGGTTCAAGCCGGGGATTAAGGCTCTCGGTTCGTGGGGCTTATGGAATCGCAGATGCCGAGATGCTTACGCCAAGTGCTTTTAGCCTTCGTTTCGAGTGAATTCTCAACATAAACAGCCAGATGATGCGGGCCAGAAAGGCAGATTATTCAACAATACCACCGAGCAGAGAAGAGTAGAGCGGAGGGGCTTCTGTCAAAAAACTGCAGACTCGAGTGTCAGATGTGTCTTAGCATTTTAAATATTTACATCTGGCATATGGCATTTGCAAGTGTAATTCCCTCCCGGGGCTGCCCTGAGATTAGGCCAAGACTGCGGTGTCTGCCACTTGCCCAGGGCCCAGGGCCAGCCCAGGCTCAGGCGCAGGGCCAGTCCTCAGAATTTATAATTGTAATTTAATTTGCATAAACTTAGGCCGCCTTGCCTTGGGATCGCGCCTAGCGAGCACATGTCCAATTAAATGAATCACTTTTATGGCCCCGCCAAGGTTGCCCCGGCTGAAACAATAAGCTTTAATATTTATGGGGCAAGTTTTGTGATAGGTTTTGTTTTCGTCCAGGCCTTGAAAGGATTCGCCTAAGCTGTAATAATCGAAACAATGGAAGTTTCGTTCAAGGTTTTATTACATTTTCCAAACAATTGCCCAAGATTTACGAGGGACAGGCGCTGACATTTAATAAAAGCCCATTTGCGTGCAGTGTTTAGCCAGAAAGTGTTATTTTAATTAATTCATTCATTCCACAGCTCACTTACACGTGACCATTTATTTACCTCGGTTAGGATGGCCTGCCGCAGCTTTTAATTAAATGCCTATAAATCTATAAATACTATCAATATTTAAGTATTTGCCTTGTAGATAAACATTTTCATATGCGCTTTCCGCTTATTAGAATTCCGCTTAATTTGCACATTTGCGGCGATACAAGATAATTGCTTTTGGCAAACATTTTATTCATATCGAAGCGGCAGCATCTGTCAGCCGGCTTATTATTTAGCCGTGGCAACATAAATATTTTCAGCACATTTGCACGCTCAGAGGGATCCAATTTGCATGCACATAAATATAAATACTCGGCCTGCAGGATGGGGTCAATTGTCGCTGCTCACGTGGCCAGAAATGAATCGATTGCGCTCCGTCGGGACTTGTCCATGATTTATGTGGGGCATTCTGCCCGACGCCAACTGTTGCACGTGCTTCGAACCTCGAGCCTCGAGCCCCGAGCTCCGTGCTCCTGGCTCTGCCTGCGAGCTGCCAGCTTCGAGGCAGCCTGCTCCAGGACAGGCCTTTGTTATTTTATGGTAATGCATGACGTTGTTAAGCATCTCGAAAATGTACAAAAGAAATTAGCAAATGTGAAAAATAAAAAAGAGGAGCGGCGTGGCGGGGCAACGAACGAATTCAACGGCAACTGTTGACAGTTATCCTGACACAAACACGCATTGTAATGTCTAACAAGCATCACAGTGGCAGCAATGGCTGCGGCAGCGGCAGCACCAAACATCGCATGTCACTCAACGGCCTCAGAGTCCTGCTGACAGCCTGTGTCCTGTGAGTGGGTGTGTGTGTCATTTACATATTTACACTTTATGCCCGGTGCTTAAGACTGAACTTTAACAGACGGCCCCTGGTCCTGCCTCGAGGATTTCAGACAGGGAAGGGAAAAGTTTAGCCATATCCTTTGTAAATAGGTTTTCACGTCAATAAGGATCAGTAGATCCTGTTTATAGCAGGGGTAATTTAATGCTCGATTTGAGGTTAAGTAACCGAATATCAGAGTTTTTCCTTCTTGTGTAATTATGTAGAGGGCGCAAAAACAATTGTTTTAATCAGTCAGTCTCTAGTTACTTAATTTAGTGCAACTCTTACACTTTAATTAAGGACTTCAAAGCTTCCTGCAATATCTCCCTTGGACGTCATTAGCATTAGCATACAACTTGGCACTCGTAACTTTGAACAGCCATAATTTTGCGTAGAAAAAGTTAATTTCTTGAGGTCTTAATTTAACGGGTAAGAGTTTTACTAAATGATGCATTTAGAGGGACAGACCATCATAATTTTAAAACTATGAATAAGTAATGTTTTTTGGGTACTTAGCCTCAAATATCTTAAAATTCGAACGCCAACTTAAGATTCTACGAAGCTAAATACTTTGAAAATGATCCTCATCTTTCCAACAACTCAGAAGACCGCGATATTTATAGACCTGTGAAATGTGTTATTTCAGATGAATTTTTTACTTATTATTATTATTTTTTGTTTCAGACTTTTTTAAAAAAAGGGAAATCACCTTTTATGTTTAGTTATCCATTAGGAACTTGTTTAGTAAAAGATATTTCTTATGTAATATTTCAAAACATTATTGGAATCCATGCAACTATTGCAGTTATAACAATAACCCTCGGTAACGGTTAATATAGTTTAAATAATAAATTATTATTAATAATTGATGTAATAAATGCTGGTGAACAAATTCTAGTGTCAATTTTTGCTCTTTTCCTTTTTGTTGACTAATGACTGATGTCAGTCATACCTATGAGTGTATGAACATATGTAACTATAGTTATACGATCATTTCTTTAATAGCCAAAGGACATTGTGGTCCGATCAGGATTATAATGCTACCTTAAATATATTTATACATATATCATTCTGAGAGCTCTAAAACGTTGGGTTAACACGGATTAAAGGACTTGTCCCTATTTACTGGGGTATTAATGCTGATCAAGTTGCAAACTTCTTACCAAACATTTGGTTTTTTACACAATTTTTTACTAGTACGTTAACCATACTAATGTTTGTATAATGTAAGTACAGGCTAGAGTAAAAAACATAGCAATTTGACATAATTTAATATCCTTGAAAGGGTATAAAAATCTAATCCCATTTTTCTGATATATATCCACAAGTGTAGCTCTAATACTTAAGACAATGTATTGCCATGTAATCATTAATTTACCCTATAAATTTATCTTCCCCACAGAATAGCTGTTTACTGCGTAATATTCTGATAATAGATAATAATAATAGTGGGATTTTCCAAGGGATAAGCTTTCCCCGTGCAACACAATGGAGTGCGGTGAAAGCGGAATCGAAATCGAAAATCTCCGCTCGGACACCGGCCCCCAGATACTGTTTCGCATTATGCCAACGGGCGAGTAAATGCGGTCAGCCCAACGCGGCCAAAGTGGCAAAGTGGCAAAGTGGCGGCGGGCAAATGCAATTTCCCGCAAAAGGGCCGGAATAACGGCACATAACTGATTCACTTTAATGCAATTTGCATGAATCCTGCCCGGCACCCTGCAACAGCCGGCTAACAGGACTCTGTTAAGGCGGGCTCTCCGCTCTGCGAGCTGTGTTTAGTGCGCACAGGCTCTCCGGCGAGAGAGTGAGAGAGGGCGCGAGAGAGCCGAGATTGAGTTGTAGGCAATAAATACAAAGGACTCAGCATCCGCGGCAACAGTGGGCGTCGAGGATTCAGTTATCGCGTAGCCGCCGTGTGTGACGGACAGATGCCGATGTCTGAGGCTGAAGCGAGCGGAGTTGCACATAGTTTCTCGGGCGCCAAGTGCATTCAATTAACATAAAATGTAATTAGAGACACTCAATCTCGCGCGCTCTCCCTGTGTGTCTGTGTCTCCTTCTCTCTCTCCACGGTGCTCAGTGCCTTTCTGGCCGCATTAATTAAATGCAAACAAACGGAAAGTGAGCAGCGCGACAAAACTAAAGCCATTAAAGAGCCAGCGAGCAATTCACGGAATTCCCTATTACACGAGTGGTGCTCAGGGTGGCAAGTGCAGGTGGAATCCAATCGAGTGGCCCGGAAATTGCCGCAAATTAAAAGTAAATTAAATATTGCCCCTCTGGTCGGGCTTTATTAGGAGTTATGGCCGGGCCAGCTTTGTTTCATCTATCAATGTGGGCCCTGCCGCTGGCACGGCGCTAATTTCCCACACTTCAAACGTGGCCGGGCATGGATTTCCGTCTCCTGCGGAAGCCCCCTCCCGTCTCTACCCAGCTTAGTGCTTTGTTTTCCCAGCTTTCGTCCTGATTTCCCTCTGCTCCTCACCTGCTCCCCACCTGCTCGAGTGCGGCTGTTGTTGTTTGGCTAGCTAAGCCCGGCTTGGCGGCCCCCTTGGCCATAAATTAAGTGAATTGACAGTGCATTTACCCGGGCCATTCAGCCACGCACGGAGTGGGCCCGGAGTGGGCCCGGGCTCCTTTATGATTAGTTAATGGGATTCAATTTCATTTCGCATTGCTCGCCGCAGAATGTAGCAATCGTGGCAATTGTGGCAATCGCAGCTGCCGCAGCCTCCCTGCGCTGATTACATAAGGCACGTTTTCTGGGCGAAACACTTGTTGGCTTGTCCTCTCGCCTTCCTTCCCCAGGCACGTAGCCGTAGAAGCCGAGAAGGAGTTGCTGTTGGGGAGCGGGAAAAAACGAATCACGGCGGGGCATTAGGAAATAAATTCAATACAAGCGGGGGCCTAATGGCAGTAGTTGAGTTTCCATTTACATTTACCTTCCACGTCCTCTGCTCAGCCTTCACAAATTGGCGTGGCTGCGAAAATCGCTGCCTGCTCGAGGAGGCGCCCCACTTGGAGGCGCATTGTGAATGCAGCCTTTCACCCAGAAGTGGCGACATGAAAAAGTACAAGTGTGCATTCTAAGAATAACAAACAACTCGAGTGAGATAAAACCAGCAACTGCCACGGCGCAAGCGGTACGAGTATAAAGTGCTAAAGTAAACACAGCGGGGGAAGGAGCGAAAACAAACAGCGGCGAAGGTTGTCCCGCCGAATCCCTGCGGCTCTGCCGTGCTGTGTTTGTGTGTGACTGTGACTGTGCCTGTGCCTGTGTGAGTGATCCAAGTTCCAAAATCCGAAATCCAAGAGCCAAAGGAGCCCCGAGCGCAGAAGGCAAAGAAATGTGCAAGTAATGTGCAGCCAGGAAAGTGCAATGCCATCCGTAAAATCCGCCGAAAGCGAGACTCTGCCCGGGATTATTAGGAGCGACAGCATGACAAACGGCAGCTCCTTGAGGTCCTGCCTGCTGCTGGCCACCGTTCTGGGATTACTCTGCGGGAGCGAGGGTGAGTCCGTCTCCGAGGAGTCCCTCCATCACCGCTTAAGCAACTCCATTCCGCTGATCGCTCTGCCGGAATAAGGAGGGCGAATTCATTTTACAGCCTTATTAAATCTGTATTACATAAATTACGCCGGGCGCATCGCTCTGAATTTTTATGAGCGTTTTACGCTTTCACATTTTCCATTTTCCGTTTGCCAGTCGCCTTTCGCAGCGCCCTTTTATGTCATAATGAGTGCAGCCTTTTGATTTAATGACAACTGTTTGCCATAAAACAACATACATATATGCGAGTGTGCTGGCTTTTATGTGGCCTGTGATTTATTTGCCTTCTTATTTTTATGATAATTTATCAAATATGCATAATAAAATGCCAGCGACCGTTTATGGCCCTCGAAATTTTGAGAAATCTCATATGTGAGGTGGCAACAGCTTGCCGATCAGAGCCTTTGTTTGTGTGTACCTTGGTTTTGCGCAGAACATTAACAATATTTTGGCTCTTAGCACAACAGATTTATTTGCGATGCCGTCGAGGTCCGACCCTTGAGCACTAACCAGCCCCTGCTTACTTTTGCGCATGTGGGGAGTCGAGTCAGCACCGGCTTATTTTGCATTTGTTCTTGCCCCACGCAGCTTTGCCCTTTGAGTACGTAGACGAGCACGACGACTTCAACTACGACCTGGACACCGCCCAGTCCCAGGCCAAGTACGACGCCCGCCTGCTCTCGCAGCAGATGCTCAGCGACGCGGAGCTGCAGCGCCAGCGGGCGGACGGGGAGCAGGATGACGGCTTGGAGCCCGGCTCGTCACGGGCTCAGGGGATTGGCGTGGCTTCTGCCGCGGATGGCGCGGACGGAAGCCCCACGGAGGAGGACCTGGAGCCGCACAGCCGGGCAGCGGCTTGCTTCACCAACGGACACAAGTACACGCACGGCCAGAAGGTACACTGAAAGAATAAAACGGAATCATCGAAGATCACAAATATTACACTTAAATGAAATAAAGGCTGCTTTGTAAAGTTGCAAGTAACAGGGTCGGATGCACGCTTGTGGCATGCTTTAGCTTAATATTTGTTTATTTATTAATTATTGCCTTCTCATAGGGAAATAAAGGGTAAATAAAGTTTAAAATTAAATAAAATCGATATAAAAATTAATTGTGTTGAGGCTAGAACGTTTCACCTCGTTGATTTTACTATTAATCAGAATTATAAATTCAAATTTCTACTGCAGAGTTTAAAAGAGTCAAAGAAAAATAGATAGCAAGATTGTAAAACAGAAACAACAAGGACAAGTGGTAGCTACGTTTTAAATAATTTATCTGGTTGATTTTAATTCAATTTTTTGTTTATTTCTAAGTTAATATAGACTCAGGGTTTATGCATTTATTTTGGGACAAAGGGATTTGTATTTCCTATTTTGAACCCAAACAAGTGTAATATTTAATATTAAATATTTTTAGCAATGAATTTTATAATTTTTGGTCAATAAATTTAGAAATGATTACTAAGTAAATTTATTTATTTTTGTAATAAATCGTTCATTAGCTAATAATGACTGAGATCACATAGGTTTCGTTTAATAATTAATGTATTTTCATTAGTTATTATTTGGTATTAGTTTTAATGAAATTCTTATTAATTATTTATTATTAATTACACAATAAGTTAATTGCAAAATTAATCGTTTTCTTTTAAACAATATAATCGATTCCTATCAACATATTCCAGCATTATATTCCTATATATTCAAACCATTTTTAGTTTTGTGTTGCTTAATCAATTTAACCTTTTGATAAGTTGTACAGACAGCAATACAATATTCAGTATATAAATACAAGCTACGATTTCTTTGTTTGTGGGTTAGAATGGCCCAAAAGTCTTAAACGATGTCAGTTATACATTTTTATTACAGAACAGAATTTATTTAGGGAAAAATTAAGTTACCTGCCTATTATTATCCATACTTCTTATTAGTTGAGTTATTTAATGGGGTGCTTTTATGTTTAAATTCCGGATTCCTAATCCTTAAATCCTAACCACAAGTGATGCAATATAAGCTAAAGCCATAAGTATGTTTTTTCCAATGAAAGAGTATCAAATTTCACAATTGGATTATATTTCACTAGATTATTTCTTAGGGTCCAAGGCAGTTAAAACTGTTATAGAGAGTGATTTACAGAGAAAATGTACGTTTCATTGAAATTTCCTTCCGATTAATTACGCAAACAGAAGCCTAAATTCCAACGAGCTCTTGCTACAGCTCACAGATCACAGTTTAAAATCCGAAACTAGTTGCACTTGAACAAAGCCCTTGCCTGATTTCAATTAGTCCCTCGTTATGGCCCAAGTTACAGTATCAGAGGCCGGGTGCTGCTATCGGCATCCTGCCACTGTCGGTGGCTGCCATCAGTTGCTGTTTCCTGTTCCTTGGGCCGACATGTGGCCTTCGCTTACTCATTCATGGCAGCACAAAGCCCTCAAATCGCTTTGCATTGTGATTGATTGTTCGGTTGCGGGCTCACATATGCGTGTTTGGGCCGCAAAGCATCTGCTAACGGGGGTCTGGCCTGTAGAAACATTCAAATTATACGCTTATATGCCTTATCTTCCGTCCGGGAACAGGTGCCCCGACTGGATGCCTGCGAGGTGTGCCTCTGCATGGACGGCGAGATCTTCTGCTGGTGGGAGAAATGCGGTTAGTTCTCACTCGGTTCTCGGTCCGTTGTGCGGCATGCATAATATAACAAGAAACTTTTGCCTTTTCCCGCAGATAAGGCCAGTGTAAACAAGGAGAAGGCAGCGGCGTCAGGAAGTGGTGTTGCCCAGGACGTCGTCGTCGGTGACGGGGATGCCGCGGGTGAGGGCGACTATTCAGATCCATATCGCTACGAGAGCACAACGGGAAAGTCAACAAAAGTGCATAAAGCGGCTAGGAAAGTTGGCAAGCGGCATAAGCATCGCAAGAATCAAAAGAATTTTAATGACTACGAAGTTTACCACAGCCACAGGCAGAAGCAGCCGGATTATAAAAAGTCCGCCGTTAAGCAACAGCTCCAGCAGAAGCAGAAGCAGAAGCTGAGTCAGAAGCACCAGAGTGACGGCGGTGGCAACTACAATATAATCAAGCAACACAAACACGAGCAACAGCACAAGTTGCCGGGGCAGCAGGAGCTGCGGGAGCAACAGGAGCAGGGGAGTGTGGCATCCTTGGCTGTTAATCAGGCGGCAAAGACAACGCATTATCAGCCACCAGCTCCGTCCCAGCCCCCGCTGCAGCACGAGCATCAGCAGCAGCCACACCATCCCCACCAGGCCCAGCATTCGTCCAGCAAAATCCTAAATTTCCCCGAAAACCTGCCTTCCCTGCTCTACTACGACTACAAGACCGAGGAGCACGAGCATCACCAGCACCAGCACCACCAGCAGCACTTGCTCCACGAGAAGCAGCGCCTCCTGCAGCAGCAACAAGAGGCGTTGGCGCGACAAAAGGCGCCAGTGGTAGCCGCACCCGGAGCAGAGGCAGGCGTTGAACTCCGCACCAACTTGGGCACCGATAAAAACGCAGATGAGGCGGAAACAGACAGTGATATTCTGCCGGAGCCGCCAACAAAGCGGCCAAAGGCAGCGCCCACACAATGGCCGGCGCAGGCGTTGATGACAACCCGGGCAGGAGCGGCAGGAGGACCAGCAGCAGCAGCCACGTCTGCGACAACGACAACGGCAACAGCAGCAGCAGCAGCAGGAACAACATCAGCAACGACAGCAACAACGAAGGCAGCGACAAGAACAAATGAAATGGTGACAAGCACGTTGTCTAGCGCCACAGTGGCAGCCACAAAAGTGAGTTGATCTGCTTGAGAAACGGCTGCGGGGCTTGTGTCCTGGCAGCAGGCACCATACCCAGAAGTTGAATGTATGTTTTAGTTATGAATACCATAGTCATTACTTTACAATTTAAATATTCTAGGAATTCAGTTAGTTGTAGTTAATAGAAAATTATTATTCAGACATGTATGAAAATGAAAGGAAAAGATTCATAGGTACCCTTTATTATCTTTTTTAACCTCAAACAGGACTCTGTTCATATTTCATACTCTTATTTACATATATTTTATCTTATATCCTGTCGAAAACAACTCTTTGTGTTGACACTAATAAGTTTTTATTGCCTAAGGTTACTTTGGTTATATCAAATTTTATTTCTGAAACTCCCTATTGTTATATTTGGACATCCAATCTCAGATACTACCCCATTGTACTCCTTTCCCCGTACTTTCATGCGCCTGGAAGCTCGCCCAATTAGGCTTTTGGCCACTTCATTGGCCGCCACAGCCACAGGCTTGAACTTTGCTCCGCTGCTGGTGGTGTCCAGTGAGCCTGAAACGCTCCCCGTAATGGGGTCCTTCATGCTCGAGATGGTTTATTATTTATTTTTTTTTACTATGCAGCCAAGTTGAATTAACAGTCTGTGTTTTATTTTCCGCTGTGGCCCCGGCCAGCTGCAACATGATCGCCGTGGACAGGACGCGGAGGAGGTCGACGACGCCTTCCACCGATGGCTGACGTCCACGGAGCTCAACGCTGACAACACAAACTCGCTCGACGACAACTCGGAGCAGGAAACGCCAGCGTCGACAATAATCGATGATGTTGGCACGGCCAACAGGAGCGAGGAGAGGGGCGGCCTGGCCAAAGACAATGGCAGCGATGCCGTCTTCTTTCGCAGCTCGTACAACGATTACAGCAGCGAATTCAATGGGAGCGTTGTCAATATTGACATTACACTAACTGCAGTTGATGTGCATCCCCATCGCCAAACGGATTTAATTGCAAATGGCAACAGAACGTCAGGCGTTAACGACAATGGCAGCAGCAGCAGCATCAGCAGCAGCAGCAGCAGCACCATCAATGGAACAGCAGGGACAACAATGGACCCAGAGGCGGCCAGCAGCAGGAGCGGCAGTGTCAGCAATCAGGATCAGCCCCGGCAGAGCACTTCTGTTCCGCCGTTCACCCTGACAACGATTATAACAACAACGCCGCCGGCACCGGGGCGTATGTGCAACGTTTTGGGTAAGCAAGCAAGTTACCTGGGGTCGAGATGGATTACAGCTGCACAGAGATTTGCAGCAGGTCGACTTTTAAACTGAATCATAATAATACTGCATGATTATTTTAATTTTATTACTATAGGATTTATAATTTGGAAGTAAAAGGAACGATGCTTTCGCACATCTTTTTCTGTTTTCATAACTTAAATAATATATCAAAACAAAGAACTTAAACTGGTTGATATTCAAGGGGTGCTGCAGAAATATCTAGCTACCAAGTATTGATAAAACATATATTCACTTAATTTAGTAACTTTCAGGCCTCTTTAAAGGGTTTTCAAATCGTAAACTTACAAAGCTGATGCTTAGTTTTCATTTAACTAACTTCTGATTCTATATCACCCTTTCAGTGACTACATTCTTCTCTGTGTAATGAAATCCCTGCGCTCCTTCTTCCCCTCTATTTTATTACTGCTCGTCACAATTGCTCACTTCCTAATCCCATTTAAACTGCAAATCGAACTCGGTTCCGTTGCTGTCGTTGCAGGCAAACTGTATAAAATTGGCGACATTCTGCCACAGGACACGGGCAACTGTCTGCAGTGCATCTGCACGGATGCCGTGACACCCGACGAGATGCCCAGCGTCACCTGCAGTCCGCACAATTGCCCGCCGCTGGTGCTGCCGGATCTGTTTGACGCGACTGGCTACTGAGGTTACGGGTTGGTGCTGTAAGTTGCCCAGGACCGAGGACCAGGACCTCGGACCCAGAACCCAGGACCATAACCAGGACCCGGCGGGTGCTTGGGCAGCAGGTGTCGGAATTTTTAAATGGATCGAATCGTGATTTAAGCCCGCAACCGAAACCGAAACCACAGCTACAGGCCGCAGGACACGGGACAGCAGAGCTCACAGCTCACAACTCATCCGCACAGAACTCACTCTCCCACATTGCATGTCAAGGTCTCAACTAACTCAGCATAATCGTATGGATTTCAGTGTAAAGCCCTCCCTATCACGAGTGCCGCGAGCACTCTCTAAACCGAATACCTATCAGCCAGCATATATACTATACTCGTATTGGACTATACTATATATACACGTGGGTGGATCGGATCGGACCGGACCAGGACGGGTGCAGTCTAGGTTTTAATGCATTTTATAAGGACGAGGCGAGGTCATCTCTCTCCCTCCGATGCGGTCGATCGAGTCCCGGCAAGAAACAATTGAATGTATACAGCAGTAGAAATTTTAAAGAATTTATAGATGTACCACAACAGAAACAGAATCAGAAACATATATATATATATACATCATATATCTACCGATTTCTATACCTACATGTGTGTGTGTTGAATTCAGTTCAGGAACCATTCACGAATTATTTACCGACTGAGACAAAGGCGTGCAGGCATTCAATATACCCAACAAAGGGCGAATCGGAGCGAAAAACTTATACAAGCATAGGCGACTAAATCTATAGCGAAAAAACTGAAAAACTGAACAATGACAAATAATGAACAAACGTGTGTAATATTTTAATTTGTATATTAAAAGCAAACAACGTATTCCTGATTTGCATGCAAATACCCTTATTGTTTCGCGCTTCTTTTAGACATTTAAAAATACGTAATCTACGGAACGAAACCGGACATTGTGCGATGTATATGGAAGTTGTTTTAACAAAGCTGAGCGTGGCAAAGGAAGACACCATATCGAGTAGTAATAGCATTTTAAGCGTAAACCCTAATTACACCTAAAAACTATATATACTTAGAACTGTCGTATAGATTCAGTGAATTTCAAATTTACAGCGATTCCCCGAAATTGTGCTCCCTTGGTTTCTAGTGGACAGCAAAGACAGCATTTATTTCAAAGCAAGTTTAGGCGTGATAAACATTGGTTCGTTCGGAAAGGGTTAAGTTAAGCAAATAAATACTTGAAAAGTAGAAAACAACTTTGATCGTAAGGGAAATCTAAGAGAGATTCGAGCTCGAACCAGTTTCCAGTTAACCAGTAAACTGTAGACGGGGTCGAATAGAACTATATAGACATATGGAACTTCGAAATCAAAATGCAACATATACGTACACACACACACACACACCATATATATACCGGAAGAACACACAGCATAAAATATAAATATTTATTATTGATGTTCACCAAAGAGAAAACAGAAGAGCAGCGACGAATAAAAAATGCATACAAGAAACAGAACGAATTCATCTTGGTCAAGGCGTATTAAAAATGTATACAAAACTATAATATGCGAATATATGTATGTGTAAAATAAATGTAACTACAACTCTCAACTAATCCGCAGTCCCACACATCGCTGTGTGTTTAAATGGAATTTGTGTTTGAAATCAAATTGAAATCAAATTGACATGAATAAACCGAAACACAACTAAAGCATTACGAATATGCCAACATGGCTGTAGTCTGTACTGATTCTGTGGCATTTGGGCTATTGGGGTAAGTAAGCATGTTAATTTCTCTTAGCTCTATTGTCCATTAAATTGAAACTCTCAATCGAAAATCGACAGCTTTCAATGGTGTTTTGTATTTTCGATTACATAAAGATAAGATAATTCGCACATAAAGGATTTTTGGAATTCCTTTGCCATATTACGGGGTTAAGCCGATTGGTGACTTTTAAAACATCTGATGAATTTTATTTTTTACAAATTTTTTATAGCTTTACCAGTTTCTAATATGTTTTTTAGCAATTGGTATACAATGGTATTATATCCCGGTCTACGGTAAATTAATGCCAACCAGGAATGTCTGTAACAGACATAGGGTACATTTCCAACAACATAAAGGATGCATATCACCAGTGTGGCCGATCTAGCCAGAGCCTATGAAATCTAGTTCTATGAACCATCAAGTCCGCAAGTAATGCTCACTGATTTCAATTTTACCAAGAATACTTAATTCATTTTAACGACAATTAATCGTCTTGTGGAAATCTATTTTTGTATTCAAATACCTTCACCCGCCGAATCATAAAGATTTTTCTACAACCAGTAAATTTGGATTTTGATTAAATTATTATCAAATAATTCATCGAGTAGTTCAATTGTTTTCTAAAAACTTTGTCAAAATCGGATAATGTAATGGGAGTTATTAGACAATACGGGTTAATGTCTAAGTTTGTGTTGCGCAACATGTATCTTAATAACTGATCATTAATTAAGGCTTAATTAGTTAATTGAATTGAATTGTTTTTTAATCCTACCCACATTGCTTTGCATACTGGGTTCTCATATTCGGTTTAATGCCACGCTAGTAAAACCTTTATTTCAAGTTGTTGAACAAAATTTTTAAAACTTCACTTTTATCGCTACGGACAACAGACTTTACACAGAACTCGCTGGCTATATCGGTTCCCACGCAGGGACTTGCAAAGGACTCTCCATTGCCTAAACATAAAAAAACCAAATCAAGGGGCTGCCAACAGGTCTCTCCCTAAGATCTACTCCTAAGCTGTGTTCCACGAAGGTGGACTGCCATTTGGCAAGGCAGTAAATTCAATAAAGATCCCCTGGACCTGTGCTGCCGGAGAAGCTTCAGCTTTGCTATCGTGAATAACCTACACTGAGTTGCACGTGCTTCTCGGCCTAAACATACCCTGTCATTCCTGTTGGTTTGCCCAAAACAATTAGTTTTTTTTTTTAAGTAATATTCATGACGATTTTGTATATGAAACACAAACCACATTGCTGGGAATTTGTTTAGTTGCCATCGCTGCCCGACTCGAATCCAGAGTCTGCGCCCCGGCGGTCCTGGTTAATGCTAAATATTGAAGATTCAGAATCACTGTCCTGATCTGGAACATAACGGGGGTCAGATCTGTAGCCACGTGATATTGCTACAAAGCGGAAAGAATAGCGTTGATGGTCTGGCTCACGTCGGCGGCGGCGGCTCTCCTGGCTGAGCAAGAAGTGGACCGGCCGCTGTCTGTCGCCCCCTCCGTCCATGGCAGGATGGCTTCGATAGATACACTAGAGTTGGAGGCTCAAGAACCGATGATGTTCTGCGTTGTGCGTTTTGGAATTTTGATGGTGTGTGCTGGGAACGGGGAACTGGAAACTGGAAACTGGAAACTGGGAACTGCTGCCTTAAAAATGGATTGGATAATCCCTTAACTGATGTGAACTGAAGTGACAGGCCGCACAAAGCAATACGAATGCGGAAATTGCTAGCGGCAGATTGCCTGTTTAATATTGTTAAATAAAGCGCATCGCGATGGCCGAATCCGGCCGTTCATATTGTGGCTTTATTAGGTTTTCCAGGGGTGACTGAGCCTCGGTGCCGCTGTGCCGCTATGTGTGTGCAGCGCAATCATTGTAGTGACAGCCGACCGCAGGCTACTTTCCAGCTGTGCATGTGTAACCGGAGGCGGAAGTCGCGTCCCCTTCCGCTCCTGTTCCCCTCCCGCCTGGCACCCAGCACCCTATTCCCGTTGCCTGACCGCACAAAGCCATTTGGCCATTTGGCCATTTCGGGAACAAGCCCTAACCAACAAGAGGGCCCACACCCGAACCAAACCCACTCCCACACCCACAGCCACAGCCCACAACCCAGAACCCATGCTGGGCCAAAGTAGTTGGCCGCACAATACTTTGCTGTCAATTTGTGATAACAGCAGCTTTATTTGAAAATATGTGCGACTTTATTTTCCGGCTGCGCCAAGCCGATTTTTGCGGCCAGGCCCCGCTGACAGCTGCTGTAGGGTTACACAGATGAGGTCAACGTTCAACAACTGACCTCCATTTAATAATATTAATGCACATGCATTCTTGAATTAAAAGAAAATCCGAATTGTTAAATTGAAATTAATATAATGTAATATATTTAAAGAAGTATATATTTCAATATGTTTCGTCGTGATTGACTTCATCGACTTGATTGCTATTTTAAATGCTTACTTTGCAATCACAAATTTACGCTAAGAAGCGAATTTCATTTCTATTTCAACAAGTCAACTTGTAGCCAACTAAGTTGTATACAGCTTAGGCCAATTGTCTCCAAGGAACTCAAGACCAGCAAGTTGAAAGACCTGAGTTCAATGCCAGGTACAGGCGAGTTTTTAACTCCACTACAAACCATAAATTATAATGTCAGAACAAATGTTTGAACAAACTTATAACCCTATCCCCAAGGTAAGTAAGACATACCGTGTAAGTTATTTTTACATCTGGCAAATCCGCTAGGGATTTCATTTAACGTTTAAACTTAAATACAAGCAACTTATCCCTTACCATGTACTTAATTCACCTTAGAATTATTCGTTTAAATTCGTTTAAAATAAACATTTGGTTAGATTTAGACCACACTAAAATCTAGATTCACTCGATGCTATTTTTTCAGCGACCACTGTGCTTGTAGGAATGCTGATGGAACGTGTGAAATTGAATATTTAGAGGGGCCTCCTTTCAGGTGGATAGCGCTGCCAGTTGGGCGGCAATGAATAGTTGGGCTTAAAGCGATTTGCGGAAACCGAGAGAGCGATGAAAGGAAACCGACCAGGGAGGGGCTCCTCGGTCCTCGTATTTCGGACCAAACCGCATTGCCGGCCCGAGTTCATTTTCTGCATTATTATTATTTTTATGGCCAGCAGCGGCAGCAGGACTGTGTGTCCCCGAAGGTCTCAGCTAATTAAATTCCACACATTCGCATAACAACCACGGAGAGCGTATGGTGGGTGTGGGTGTTTGCATACGGACGACTATATTTAAATTGGCTCCGCCCGGCCATATCGCTGTCAGAAGGCAGGACGCGGGAGAGGAGTCGTGCACATTTTTAATTACGCTGCACATTTGCATTTGAATTGCGCATTTTACAGGCTGATAAGCCGAAATAAAGGCAACAGTTGTGCAGTTGGCTGCCGTGCAGGGCCAAAGCCAAAGATATGTTGGCTCCAACCGCCCCAGCCTCGTACGAGTCACATTTTTTGCTGATTTCCAGAATGTGTAATTTTCAAGTTGACAACTTTTGTCCCAAAGCAGTGACCTCGTTACACAAACACAAGTGCAGGCCCGGACGACCGCCACAGTCGGGTTTATATAAGCACTATATAGTATGGCGTGGAATATTGCATTAGAGCCCGGCTCCTTCAAAAGCATCGGCCCGCAGGCATAACCCCAGTGAGCCGCACAAAGCAGGGCTCGGCGGGCGCGCACGGGGAGTGCATTTCAATGCAGAGCAAAAGGAGAAAGTTGGAGAACAAAAGGCAAATGGCGCTTTTAAATTTCACTGCCTCTGCTTCGATTCCGGGCGCTAATGGAACCCGTTGCCGCCTGCAGGGTCCGCAGGGTTTCGTCCTTCTCTGTGCCGTCTTCGTCGGGTTATTCCCTCAACTCCTCGTTATGCTGCATGAACTCTATTCCGTACTTCTATCCGGATTGACTCTGTAAAGTCCGGGAAACCTTAAAGCGCTAACCCTTACCTGTAACTGAACCATTCCTTGGTCTCTCTCCGCTGTAATGGCGAGGGTCCTGCATCCTATTTCCGGTTTTGCCCACCGAAAACGTGCTGCCAACGGCCGTCATTTAAGCCGTTTTTAATGACAGGCTGACGCCTGGCGCCTGACAACGGCTAATGATGGCGGCTAGCCAAAGTTTTGTGGCTTTTGCGGATTAAAATTGAAAACGCTTGCATTCATTAAATCTGCGAACAGCAAAAACCTAACTAGAACGTGACGTGGGGCAGGTGTCGCATTAATTAGTGTAGGGAAACTCACACACACGTGCATGCGAAATGAGGACTTCCTTGGGCGGGCGGTTTAATTTTCCTAAGATGTGTCAGCCGCAATTGGGTCAAAAAGACTTTGCTTAAGTTATTGCAGAATGCACTCCTGGTCCTGCGCATCCAGCGCCCCGAAAGAGGGCGAGTGGGCACTGAGGACACGTGCTTATTTGCACATAGCCCCCGGGGCAGCGAACTAACTCCTTTGATAGTTTGCAATGGCACAATAATTAACTTATTGGATTATCGGGCAAACGGGTGTATTATATGTATTATATAAGCCAAGGCAGCAAAAGCATGCCCGGCGGCCTTAACCCCTGATCCGCGCTAAACGGTGGCCTTTGTCGGCTTCATAAATAAATATGCATGGCTCGGCACCTGGACCCCGCCCACCTGCAGGCCGTGTGCATGCGAAAAGGTCGCTCGGCGCCCTCGAGCTCGTTTATAAGCATTCATCATTCATTTGGCAGCGTGTCTGGGCCCCGAGCAAGAATCTCACAAATGCTTTGCGCCCCCATTGTTCCGCCCTCATCCCCATGCCGACCGCCTCCCAAAGCCCATCTCCAGCCCCGGCCCTGGCTCAGGCAGGCACCTCCGTGTGGCTGATGTGGCCGATGTGTCTGTTACCTTAGGCCAACCATAAGGCAGTGCACAGTGGGCGAAGTCTATATTGTGACATCCTAAAGGCGGCCTCGAAAGTATGAAATTTGTTGATCTGAAAGTCTAGTAAGTCTTAGCTTCCTAACACTATGCTTTTGGAGGATAGAGGTGATTAAATCTGTTTCATATTTGATACAAATATAGTTTAAGTAGAAGATGCGTAACGCCTTATAATTGTTGTGCATTCGGACTTTAATTTTACTGACACTCTTTTGAAATGTTGCTAAAATATACGGAAGGCACTCACTTGTTCTGATGCATCCCTGCAGTACCAAAATGTATTCATTATATGTTGTTGTTGTTAGGTGATGTTGGTGAATCAAAATTGCATTTTCAGAATACATTAAATGCCCTAGGGTTAGCCGCATTAAAAGGTTGATCAAATGCTCCTCATTACTTCATTATTTCTTATTATTAGTCAACATTTTAGGCCAACAATGCATATGGGAAATTCCACGCGAAGATCTTGGTTTTCTTCCATTTCTTGTCCCGTGCGACACCGGTAGTTTTTTGAAATTATCTTGAAAATGACAAGTTGACCGAACTCAACTTTTTCACCAATAATAGAGCTATTGAAGAGTAATAATTTAAACATACTCGCCAAATTTGACTTGCTTTAATTGTATCTTTTTTTTTGCTTTAAAAGCGTAAAAATGTCCCGTGCGACATCATGGAATTACCCATATATGACACATATTAGTTTAGTTGATATCCCACCTTCAGGTTTTTACTCTCTCTCTCTTGTCTGTGACCTGATGGCGACTTCATAGTTCTTAACCGAAGGCTTGAAATGTAACGTTTCGCCCACTGTGCAGTGGAACGCAGCTCAGTCCTCCGGTATCCAAGATGAGCAGCTGATGGCCGTGACTGCTCCTTTGTGCCGGGCGAGTCTTGAAGTGGCATCCGAGAGTTGAACACACAAATTAATCTTCATCTGCCGCCACACCCACCGACAAGCACCGACCAACGACCACCGACCACTGACTACCGACTTTGCCCCGGGCGGCTCAAGTTTGGCATTTCCAAGTGCCCGAAATAGTTTCGCAGCAGTATGAGGAAAAGACAAAGGGCTCTGCTCAGATCAAAATGAGCAAAAATGGTTGTTGAATCAAAGGTTTCCCCAAGTTCGTTTTCAAGAAATTTCCATTTCATTGACTAATTTGAGCCTGATTAAGATTTGACAATTCCCACCAAGGATGTAAATGGTAATTCAATATCATAAATCGGATTTTATTAGACCTTATGTGTGTAGTGTCCCATTGTGCTGAGTGTAAGCCAGCGGCAGACTTTATTTTAGTGACTCCTCAACGACTGGGACCGAGCTAACAGTTCGTTGGTCACGGGCTTTGGGGACCTTTGTGCAGGACCTCCGTTGCCTCGGTCAACAACCGCAGGGGCAAACAGATCTCGTCCTGCTCGCCCCCGTTGTCCGCTCCAGCGTCGCCCCGAAGGGTGTTTGTATTTGCCGAGTGTTGGTCACTCCTTTCCACACTTTGCTTAATTACTGCCAGCAATTATGAGACGGTCTTGTTGGCCGGTGGCCTGGTGGCGGTCCTGTCATTTAACTCACTCTCGGCCACTGCAGTTTTCGAGTACACAAAATACTGTGGCTAATACCCAAATATGAATCTAGATGGCCGGAGTGATCAGTCACGTTTCTGTTTGCACTCCGGCGGCTTCCGGGTGCTTGGCAACACTTTAATGCCTTTGCAAATGGACGGGCTAATTCCGTTACAAAATGCACAAATTGTGTAATTTTCAAGTTAACAGCTCTTGACCTGGTTTGGCGTACTACCAACCCTTTCCCGCCCCGGCTTCCTCCTCTTCCGGCTGCGCCGTCCTGTTGATTTGGTTCGTGGAATTTTGTTTGCTTTGCAGCAGCGCACAAATATGCAAAAGCGCAATTGTGTGTTAACTTGGCTTTGTTGGCGCGTGTATGGGCTCGTGGCAAGCGGAGGCGCGGCGGGTGCATACATTTAGGCTCAGAGGTAGTAGAAACATTTTATGCGACTGCCACAAGTTTGTTGGGGAAAGTTTAAGCCCGTAAAACTTTTAATACAGCGCCTACCGATTGTGCCAGGCCAGGCCAGGCCCAACGTAACAAGCTTTTAGCGAATACACACATTAAGCCTTTTATTTTTCGGTCCCTCCTCCGTGAAAGGGCTCGAAAGGGGACCGAAAGTTCCACACACACACCTCAGGAGCTCCGCTCCCGTTGTTGCCGCCGCCGTATCGTTGTTTAACTAACAACAATTCCAGGGGAAGCGGCTGGCGGGGTGAGCGAGTGCGAGTGCAGCCCCAGAACAAATGAGGAAAATATGCTTCAATAACAAAACACTCAACACTTGGAAGCGCAAAAAACAAGGCAGCCCGGGACGAGTGCTAAAAGGAACAACGACCGATTTACATAAGGACCCCGAGTAGACGCACACACAGAGCACCCATTCATCCATCCAGAGAAATGCAAACAAGCCCGGGAAGACACTCGGAAAAACCAGCAGCCGATGTAGCAGAACACTTTTTGCCGGCATTTGGCAAGCGTTTTTCGATGCACAAGCCAGCTTTGAGCGGGAGAGAGATTTATTAATATTTAACAGGCCAACTAAAGCAAAATACATGAAGTTTTCCGAGATATGCAAACATAATAACTGTTGCAGCAGCAACAACGGGCGAAGGAAGGCCAGGCAGGGACGTGAGGGTACCAGTTTTTTCGACCCACACGTAGTCCTGGGACTGACTTCGATATCCTGCCCAGTAGCCCGGCTGCAGGAAGCACTTTGTGGACAGGCGAAATGCGCCGAGCGGCGCCCGAGAGTCAGGGATTTTGACTTTGCCATACTTCGTCCTTCCTGCCAATCTCCCGCGGTATAAACAACCAGAAGGGTGGTTCGCTTAGAGCGAGAAAAGTCGAAAAGCTACAGGAAGTTTATTCGTAGCTTTGAACTTTAGTTCCTGTTTGTGACGATTATTAGCAAATAAGTATTGTTATTATTATTATAATTTACAATACAATGAAAAGAAAATTTATTTTCAAGGCCGATTTCATAGACTTTAGCCTCACACTCAGTTCCCATCATAAAGAATATCAATTTCCTACCTTCGAAAACGACTTGCCAAGGAGTCTGGTTTCCTATCATTGATAAGTCTCACATTTACACGATAGAAAACAAAATGCTCTTAGTCAGGACTTTTTTAAATTTTAACAGAGTGTGTAAAGACATATATTACTTTTTAAATACGAGTGAGTATGAAAATTGAGACATCAACTAAATTTATAAGCTTAAACATAGTGAGTGAGTGCGTTTTGCTTCCGGTTAAATAAACCTACCATTGGGATAACTAAGCGTTACATTGAAACCTTGAAACTTTGTGCCCGTGTCAAAGTCCTTGTCCACCGAGTCACCCTATCCTGCGCACACGCCCCACCGCTTGCCACAACGGCAAACTGCGGGGACCGGCACAGGGATTGGGGACTGTGGCGGTGTCGTGCATTATTGAGTATGGACGGGGGCCACAGAGATTTTTTCGGGGACTCCCTTTGGCACCGCGATGACAATGCGCGACGCCGTGCAATTGCCATCAAACGCAGCACTAAAAGCCGAACCGAACTCATTAGGCTTGCATCGCCGAGTGGCGGCCGTGCTCCAATTATGCTGCCTCCTCCTAATTCCCACCCATGGAGGATGCTCAAAGTCCTGGTCCCGTGTCCAGGTCCCCGCCCAAGGCAGGCCAAAGGAGGGGCGCGCCGAAAATCGGAGCTGGCATTTCCGCTGCAGGGACAATGGGACAGCGTTGGAGCTCCACCCGAGGCGTCCGTCGCCCCAAATAATGACCATAAAACGGGTTCATCGAAAACGAACTGTTTTCTTGACCTTCGGCGGGCATTAAAAAGAAATAAATAATAAATCAACTCGGGCATGAAATATTCAATAACCTAAACCGACAAAGATTTACTGCTTAGCCATTTATTTGCTGCGACCCAAAAATAAAAAGCCGGCCCGAGAAAAAACACTTTGTAAGCAATTTGGGTTGGAAAAAAGTTGGCTGGATATGTTTTGAAAACTGCCAACTAAACAAGAAGTCACTCAAGGCCCGGAACACACCTACAGAGCTGGGAGCAGGATCGGGGAACACGTACGCACAGCCATACGCACACGCCTGCCAAACAAATTGAAAGAGTTGCCAAAGTTGATTGCTGGCTAAACGAAAAGGTTGCCCGGATCGAGATTGGGAGTGGGAGTGGGAGTGGCGTTGGGAGTGGAGTAAACCTAGTAGTCCGACTCTGGCCTTAACCTGGCTTACCGGGACGGCTTTGACGCTCTTCATAATTTGCCAAGACAACAGCCAACAACAAGCCAGGCCGGCACTTGAGGGCTCCGCCTTTGGCCACAAAGGAAATATAAATTGTTTTTATTTCTGCGGCCGCCTGGGCGCGGCAGAGGAAATGAAATAATCAAAAGATAATGACACAAAGGGAAATGGAGGAAAAGTCATCAGCGTCAGCCACGTGAAATGGCGAAAGTTTACCTGGCAACAACCATGTATACTTTCGAGAGATGTCAGATAATGCATATGCGGGCCGAGAGTTCTGTGGAGCATTGGCTAACAGCCCCGCAGCCAGACAATAGTTCGGCATCTGTCCGGCGGGCGGGGGTATCATTGCCAAAAGGGACATTTAATACAGGCAAATAAATAAAGCCAGCCAGCTAGCTGTTCAGCTATTCTCGTGCGTCGTGCACACGGGACGGAAGCAGGAAAGCTACAAGCCGGGATCCGGAAGGCAGCGAATGGGGGTGGCGCAGTCAGTCGCAGGATATGGCTGTGGGAAATTAGTGGAGTTTTGGTGGCGCATAAATTGCCAGACACAAACACTAAATATATACCACAAAACAGTGCGGAACGGGAGTATAGGAGTGCCGCTGTCGAAAGCAGATTTAGGTAGGGAATCCAAACAAAGACCAAGACTTAAATTAGCAAAATACGGAAAATATATCCTTGGGGTAAATATTACTCAATGCTTCTACCTCTTGTGCTCTCAATTAAATATGAGTATTTAATCCCCAGCAAAGATAGTTCATGTAATTAAATTCCAAATCAAACTGCAGCTAGTCTGCTTTGTGCCGCACTGTGTCAGTGGCATGAAAATAGAAATAAAGCTTCGTGAGGAGTCATGCCCATAATTTTCAATAAGCAACATTTGCTATGATAACACTGCGTATGCGTAATATACATAATAACTACAGTTATGCCTGGCCCGGGGCCAGCTCCCGACCCCTCATGCATATTGATGGTTCGCCGAAAATAGTTTCCTCCAAGATAACAAACAGGACGAGCAGCCGGACGCCACAACAGTGCCGAAGGACTAACAGTGAGAGCGGAGAGAGCGCTGAACACGGCTCTGTTACTGCTAACAGGAGCAGTCCTGTTAGCTCTCCGCTCTGGCCGAGTGCAGCAGCGCCTTAAGGATATGGCCTGATAATTGCAATTTATTGCAAGTCAGCCGCCAGCTATGCTGCCTCTCCCTCTAAGACCCAAAGCCTCCGGCTGCATTCCCCCTGGCAGCAAGGTTGCCCGCGCCATAAATCACAATCAAATTAGGCCCTGATTATGCCGAGTCGAGATGCATGAAATGGATTAATGTACAGCGGTCGTCGAATCTAATAAATCAATGGCCAGCAGGACTAATTTAATTACTTGCCCGGAGCACCCTTGGATCTTGGATCCAGTCTAGCTACTTAAGCCAGGTCCTGGCGGGGGCCGTTAGCGCGTTTGCAAATAAAAATTATCAACTTATTTTCGCACTGAAAGCGGGGACTCCCCGTCGTGTGTTCGCCCAATCAATTATTCCGCCGATTTCGGGTATTTGCATGTGCAAATCTGATTTACACGCACAAATGAATATTAAATTGCTTGAATCAATTGAGTTCAAGTACACAACGCTGCACTCATTGTGAGTTATCGTGCTGTGCGCAATCAATAATAACATAAATCGCGCAGCGAGCGAAAAATGAAAATTCGGGAAAGCGTCCCTCCTAACCCACCCCATGCCTGTCGCGTCCTATTCCTATCTATATGTCTGTCTGCTCGAGTTGCTCCTTGAGATGTCCATTGCACGACAGTCGTCCTCCGGGGAAGGGGTAGGGGAGTGGCGCAATGATTTTCTCGACAATCTTGAACGTTTTTCATAAACCTGCAATCAATTTAACGACACTCGAGATCCATGTGGTGACTTGATTTCTATATCTCCAATATAGTACTCTACTCATTAATTCGAGGGACATCATTTTAATTTCTGTTGTTATGGAAAATCGTTTTAGTACTTCCCCCCTAAAGAGCATTGCTTATTTCTTTCTTATGGATTCAAAGATCCTTTGATATGCCGCTGCTGCCTGCCGCTTCCAGCCCGCCCCCCGCACGCTCTGCTGACATATGAAATTCCTGAAAACAAACTTTATTGAATTTCGTATTAATTTTTTCCTGCTTCAAAGTCAAGACTTTGTTGCTGATTGTCGCAAGGGTTTTAATATGAGCGAAAGCGCTTGTCTGGCGTTTATTAAATTTTATTTGTGAGCAGAAGCACAGCAAACTTTTGTGTTGTGTGGCACATTGCATGTGCAGTTGACATCTTTATGTGCGCTCCCCAGTGTGTGTGTGTGTGTGTGTGCCAGGACGCGATTGTTGTTGGTTTTTGCTGCTGCTTTTGGCCTTCTTGTTTTTTGCTATGCTCGCCGTTGACATTTCCCAAAGCTGCCAGAATTGCTGGACTTAAGCAATATTTATTTCTAGTTACAGAAACGTGGACACGTGTACACGTCCAATAACAAAGCATACAAATTATATTATTTAGTTTTTTGGTTTTTGGTTTTATTATTTTTATTTTATTTTAAATAATAATTTCAGTAGGTTTAATTAATATCAGCTCATCATTGATTTGTATTTGTCTTTTAATTGTCGTTGTTTAATGTTAGCAGTTTGACATTATCTTAGGAACTCCACTTAGAAACTAAACTTAGATTTCTACTGTACTCCAATTGGAACTCATGTAATTAGAAAAAGCTCTATTGTAATAAAAGGGAATAGAATAGTGGCTGAATGCACGTAGGCACATAACCGGTGATCTGCATAGTTATGCTGCTGGTTGCTGGGTTAGAGATAAGCGGTGGTCTGATCCAGCGAACGAGCAGAAATAATAGAGAATAGAAAAAGAAACAAAACTACACTGAAAATAAATATAGATACATAACTCCTCCCCTCTTAAGAAATTTTAACGTCCTAGTTAATGTTTACAATATAAGCTAAAATATATAATTTAACATAAGGTTGGTAGGAGAATTTTCAGTAAAGGCCTAAATACAATATTATAAAAATTATATTTACTTCGTTTTTATAGTGTACAATTATTCTTCAGTTTGAGTAGTTTCATTATTAATATTATTATTATTTTGGCAATCATTGGAATATTTTGAGTTTCTAATTAATTTTTTTCTTTTAAACTTAGATCTATGTCGTCTTATATTTCTATTATTAATATATTCCTTATAATGTGTATCAT
>VNJV01000839.1:0-13298 GCA_008042635.1 Drosophila nikananu | reverse complement strand
ATGCTCTCGCAAATGGCAACAACGTTTCCATCTCATCCGTTTCCGCTCCTGCCACACACTGTGTGTGTGTTGTGCGTTGTGTGTGTTCGGGAATGCGAGTGTGCGAGTGTGTGGATTTTCAAAATGAAAGTCATATGCCAACTCATAACTCAGCCTGTTGTTGCAGCATGCCCCCTGTTGTATGTAGCTCCTGTTGTTGCCTCCGCTTCTGCAGAAGTTATTTCATTTGGCATTTCAAGTTGGTTGGCATTTGAATGAAGTCATTACGAAGGTGGCAGCCAGAAGAGTAAGAGTCAGCCACTATAAGTGCACAGAGGGGTTCATAATAATAGCATTTCTTCAGTTTTCAGAATCAATCTTTGGTAAGGAACCAGAGTTCGTAATATAAAACCATTATGTTTTCCTTTGTTGCTTCCTATATTATATTATATTAAATAATTATTAGGTAATAATTATAAAATTAAATGTTATTAATACAAGACTATTATGTATTTTAAGTATTTAATTTTCGAACTGTATTCTATTTTCCTGAACCCTGCTGTACACGTATGTATGCGAATACTGATGTGAGTAAATGTGCCTGCTTACATTTTTTCGGTGCTTATTTGTTCGTTGGTTCGCCTGCTTCACGTACTTTATTGCCAGGGCAGTAACAATGAAAGCGTCTAAATAAGCATTGACTTGAAAATACCAAGCAAACCCAAGCCAAGGCACACACAAGCACACGCCAGGGCACACACAGGAGAGCAGAATGTAATTAAAGTTGAGTTGGGAACTTTTGCTTTTATTCTTATTTATTTATTCATTTTAATTCCCAAAGAGTTTAATTGGGTATATTAGTTAGAGACACTTGATACATTGCTAACCGTTTTATTCTCATTGATTTTCATATTAGAATAGTTATTAAATATGTAGGAGATATTTAAACATTTTAAACTACTGAAATTTTAACGAGTTTCTTTTCTCTTCTGATCCCAGCTTTTACTGGGTATCCCCTCAGTCGACGGGGTTCATCTCTCCCATATGTAAATTGCGACTTTAAAAGCACTTTCAACGGCTTGAACTTGGCTAAGGTAGAGCTCCCAACCGCAATTCCCCAACCCCTTCCGCAACTTCCACCCCTACTACGCACCGAACGCATTAAAGCAGCTTAAAAGTTCGTCTCTCCTTTTTTTTCACGCACGCAACCTGAAAAGTATGCGATGCAAAATGTACAGAGTGGGGTGCGGATCAGGGGGGGGGGCAGCTAAGCAAATACTGGACCACCCACCTCCCATCCCGGCTCCTTGTATTTGCATGTAAGAAAAGTTTCGCCACAGAACCCAGACAAACAGACAACGTGAGACTTACAACTCCTCCGCCCGGGCCCCGTGTGTGCGGGATGCAGGGTGTGGAGGCTGCGACATTAATGCTGCGTGCGTGTAAATACCATGAATCTGTTGGCATGTAAAACACTTTTGTTACGCCCAAAGCCAGAGCGCAAAAACCAAGGGGAAAAAGTAAAATATATTGTTGCAGCAATTTGTCAAAAAAATTTGCTCAACTTATTGTTGCTCCTGCAGCAGGAGCAGCCAGAGAAGCAGGAGCAGCAGAAGCAGCCAGAGCAGCCAGGAGCAAGTTGCAGACTTAAGTCGCATTTGAAAGTTGGCCAACTCGGGCGGCCGAGGGTGCCGCTTATTTGTGGTGCAATTATCAAAATTAAAAAAATTCACACACGTGGGGCATCTGCCGGCCCCCAGAGGTGTGTGTTTATTTTTATTCCTTCCCTTTATTTTTTAAGCACAAACAAATACTGAGAAGTGTGGCAACGTGAGAGGAGGGAGGCTTGGGGACTGGAGGCCAGAGGACGGAGCCTGCAAAGTCCAATCAAAGTTAACAGAGAGAGAGAGCAAGTGCGGCCGGTTCCAGGGTCCATTTAATTTATGCGCCGCATTCAAATTTATCACTGGGCGGGCATCTTAATGGTTCATTAAATTCATTATTCGTACGCCGCGTCGAAAAAAAAGTAATAATCAAATTGGAAAGTGGCAGGGAAGCGGCAGGGGGGGTGGAACGCAAACAAACGAATGAAATAAAATAATGCACATATTTCTGTGTGTGTACACATGCAGGGAGCCTCGTTTCAGTTCGGTTCTGTTTCCTTTTTTTTCGGCTTCCTTTTTTTTCCCGCCTTATGTCTGGGCTGGTTTTAATGAGTTTTTCCTTTACGTAAATTTATTTTCATTTGAATTCTTTTGCAATAATTTCAGGCGGCCGCGGGCCCAAATGGCCTCGAGGCGTGCACAAAAATGCGATTATGCATTCATTAACGAAATTAATTGCAGACAAATGCAGACAAAGAGCAATTACACACGCACCCACACGGGGGACTACGTGTTTGTTTCGCAGCAGCACTGAAAAGTATCCCAGAAAGACCAGATTCGGGTTCAAAGGAGCAGCGAGCGGCGGGAGTCCTGCCGAATGCTAACCTGTAGCTGGGAGCCCGAAACTCGGCTAACAAGCATATCCAAAACGGACCGGCTTAGGGACTTAGCATGTGTGTCTCAGTGTTTGTGTGTCGTAAGGAGAACATTACCAGGGCTTTTATCGTAAATGCCAACATCTTTTGCTTGTAATTTTCTGTTTCGCTCCCAACACACTCGCACTCGCACTCGCACTCGGATTCGCATTCGCATTCTCATTCAAATAATAATGGCTGCCTTTTAGTTGTGCAATGATTACGTGATGCCTGCAGAGCCACACGCACACATGAGCGAGCACATCCATTAGATATGAGATTTTTGTTTCTGCTGGCTGTCCATGGCCTTGCCTTGTCTTGTCTCCACCCCCTTGAAAACCATTCCCTCCCCTCGGTACGGTGTATGTCATACAGTTTTTGACTCTAATAACGACACGCACATGCACAAGCCCTCGCACCGATGGATATGCGATTTTTGTGTGTGCCATATAACAATGCACATTGTGATTTGAGTCCGCCATCTTATTTGTCCTGGCAAAAAGCATAACAATGCTGCGTATACGTAATATTTTCTACTTAGCTTGCCGACCCTAAAAAAGTAACGGACAAGCTGAAACGATGGCTGCTCCATGGCTGCCTAGCCCCCCCAATTTTGTGGTAAAACTCTTCATCTTGGCAGCTTGTTAGGGATAGATTACGGTTATATTTTAGTTGCAACTGCAGGAAGCAGGAAGCTCTTTTCAAAATAAAACAGACAGGGAATAAATTTCGACTTTTGGAATATGTTAACAAATACCACGTATTTCGCTCATTAAACAATGGTAAGTACATTTACATTGCCTAATTGCGATTACCTACTCGTGTTACCAATTAAATGCAGTTCCCTTGCATTTCATGTTAGGCAAAATGTTCAATTATGACTTTACGTATATTACGTATACGCAACGTTGTTCGTCAAAGGGTCCTTAATAAGGCATAAAGGCAACTTGATACAGTCAGGATCCCCGGGGGGTTAAAATAGATATGGTATGGCGACTGGAAACAATAGGATGTGCCACCGCCTGTCAGAGGCAGAAATGCAGAAAATGCTGAAATGCAGCGCTCAACTGCAGCTCAGACCGATGATGCTGTTGCACTGTTGCTGATGAGTTTTGAATGCGTAACTGCCGTTGAAGCGAAGCCGAAGCAGAAGCCTTGGCTAGACATTTCACAGATACTTTCTTGTCAGTGGGGGGCCAAGATGTGGGCCCACCCATGCAGGGGAGACCCTATGTTCTCCGGCGTGCGTGTGTTGTTCTCCGCTTAGCCGCTTTGCTGGTTCGTTGAACGCATTTCTCATTTTCATGTCCATTTCAGCAAATCCTAGTCATGCGGCCACGTGAATGTATTTGTCAACTACAAAGCAACAGCGCCCAGCAGCAGATGCAATAAAAACAACAAACAAACGGGGGAATGACAAACAAAACAACCAAATTAAAAAAGTACAAGCTGAAAAAATATCTTAAGGGCATACTTAGGGCTTGATTTTTGTAGTGCTCTGACTTTTTGTCTTGCCCACGTGTGTGTGTGTATATGTGCGGTGCGGTGTGTGTGCTCCCCTCGGCTTAAGCGGACAGTTGAAGCCTGCCTTGCACCACCCTCCCGGAGCCACCCACTTTTCATATCCTTTGGCTTGCAGTCGCGCTGGTATTTTGCATTTGCAGTTTCTCATTGCATTTGTAAGCTGATATGCGACTCCTGTGCCCGCTCCCGCTCCCTCTGTCGTTGTCGTTGTCGTCGACGTCGTTGTTGTTTCTGCTGTTATTAGTGCAGTTGTTGTGGTTGTCATTGTTGTTGCACTGCTGCTTCTGCTTCTGGTCCTGTTTCGGTTTGGTATGGTTTGGCTTGCCTTGGTTTGGCACTGCTGCGCGGGAGCATAATAGTTTTGTAAGCTCCCTCTGGGGCATTCAACTATATGGCGGGGACTCCGCCTGCAACTCCGTCTGGAGACCGAGACAGAGGCGGAGAGACACAGGCGATGTCTGTATTTCCCAGGACAATCTTTCGCCACGAGTGTTTGTACACTTGTGTTTGCAACCCATCAACCCCATCCGCTGAGGAGAACCCACCCAGAGGAGCGGCCACCCATTCCGCCCGCTTTCCACATTGTGTACACAGTCGTATTTGGGCAACTGAGGACAAAAGTTTCCTTGGCTTTACAGCATCAACAAGCAAATACAGGCCGGGAGCAGGGACACAGGGCGGTACTTCAGATGTACAGATGAGTTCAAGAAGGTGGTTCCATTATTTCAGGAAATCTTTAAAGCAAGGGAATCTACTAAACACACCTGTCAATAGAATAAAGTTAAATAAAATAGAGTTCAAAAGGCTTCTTTATAAAGTCTTTACTTTATATGATTTTTTACACAAATGACTTTCATTCAGTGGTTTTTACAGCCTTGCATGGTATTATAATTTCAGTCAGAAGCTTGCAAAGCAGTGTAGGAGTCATTTCCGACCCTATAAAGCATATATATTCTTGATCAGCATGAACAGGAGAGTCGATCTAGCTGTTTTCAAACAATTTAAATTAAAAAAAAAATTTTAATTTTTTTAAAAAGTTTATAAGGGGTTACATCATAAAAACCGTCAAAAATTAAAAAAAAATTTAAATTTTTAAAATCTTAAATTTAATATGCTGACTTGTTAACCTAATTAAAACTAGCACAGAACAGCTTTCCAAATTAAAATGAACGGATTTTTAGCTGGGTTATAATATTTTTAAGATTGAATTTTCCCAACAATTATTTTATAAAATTAAGGATAAATATTTACCTTCGTAATTTCAGTCAGAAGCAAAGAACTTAGTGAAGGAGTCGTTTCCGACCCTATAAATCATATATATTTTTGATCAGCATCAACAGCAGAGTCGATCTAGCTGTGTCTGGTAGAATAAAAAAATTTAAAATTTTTGTTCGAAATTTTTATGTTAAAATTGTAAAAAAAATAACAAAAAATTTTAAATTTTTAACGTTTTAAATTTAATATGCTGATTTGTTACCCTTATAAAAACTAGCACAGGACAGCTTTCTGAATTGAAATTAATGCATTTTTGGCTTAGTTATTATACTTTTAAGATTTCATTTGCCCAAAATTATGGAGGAGAAATATTTGAATTTGAATTCTACTTTCTTTATCAGCACCTACAAACCAGTTCCTCTGAATTTTCAATTTTTGTTATATTCTTTCTATTTTCTATTTCTATTTTAATACTCTGATTGCAAACTGCAAGGGTATTTCTTTCTAGTTTCTCATAAAAATTGCTATTCAATTACAGGCATTCTTATTTTAATGAATCGCTCGTCCTACAACTTCTGTAATAATATATATTTTGCATTGGTTATATCATATATTTGTTACTATTATTTTAAAAACAACTGTTGCTAGAGTTATAGGTGTACATGGTACTACGCACTAACAACAGCGCTAGTTGTTGATTTTGATATTCGAAGGAAAAAGTTGCCCATGCAAAGGAATGTGCGCTGCTTAGATGTTCCAGCAGCTCACCTGGGGAGCGGAAAAGTGGAAAATCGCAGGGGCGAGCGGGAAAGCTCCAAAGCGGCGATGTTGCATGCCAGTGCAGCGTTAGCACAAGACATTTCTCCATAGTTGCTGTTTAATCTGAGAATTGCATGCCCTATCGACGTAAAGCCAACAGCCAGGCGACAGAAACAAGGGAACTGTGGGGAAATCGGCAATCGGTTGCTATTGGAATAATTAGAAATCGGTTCTGGGCTGCTCGTTGGCCGGATAAATGGATAAAGCCAATGCCGCCATGTGACAAGGGGCAATTACATCAAGTGGTCTTGCTATTTCCTTCACTTAAGGGAGCAGAAACCTTGGCTTAGGATCTAAAATCTTAAAATGAAGTGACTCTTTTTTATAGAGAAACCTTAGTAATTGTTTTCTTTTGATGATTTTGTATTTATTTCTCATGTATTTTTCCTCTTCACAAACCTAATATACCCCAACTGAGGATCCTTCTAATCAACTTTTTGGCCTCGTTTGGCCATTGTCTCAAGTTTCCCTCAATCTTTAAGTCCAACTTTAAGCGTATCCGCTCTAAGAACCTGGCTCCCTATGCCAAGGTGGAGGCACTGGCCGTCTGTGCATCTTTGTTTATCTTTAAACTCGTTTGGCTCTCAAGACTTTTAGCGCCCATGCTTGCTCCCCCGTGGGCGACTTGGAGTTAAACTTAAACTTTCATCGCCCAGCTCGCTGGGCTTTGAGCCGTGGGTCAGGCTCCGGCAGCAACATCAATGCGCCAGGAACGGCAGCCTGGCAGCAACCTAAAGCATGCTACTTCACAGCGACTTTTATGGTCATCCAAAAAGTATGACAACTCAGGCTATTGCTCCTGTTGTTCTCCTTAACCCACAGCTCTCAGTGCCAACCCAAACCCACGGCCCCTGGATTCTCGGTAAACACAATGCCAGAGCCATACACGTAGTATACGTAGTGAGGGGGCTCTATATGAACTGCTTGTGGCACTCGTGGAACCGTACTTATTTATATACTTATAGTTTACGGCGCTGCGGGACATATTGTGCTCGAATATATATTTTTGTTCTAATGAAAAAGTTATGACCATCAAATAAAGTATGCTGCTTGCCAGCAGCAGCAGCAGCAGCAACACAGGACAAGCACAGCGGCAACAACAGCAGCAACAGCAACCAGAGGCGTAACGAAAGCAGCTCAAAAGTGAAGCAGAACTGTTAAGTGACCGACCGTAAGACCTGCAATCGTAGTTGTTGTTGCCATTGTCGTTGCTGTCCTCCTCCCTTGGTCGTTGCTCGTTGGTCGTTGGTGACCTCGTCGACAGTTGAGAGTTGACTCCATTGTGTGCTTCCTGTTTACGCTGCGAATTCATATTGTTGCTGCTGCTTTTCACTTGATGTGGCTCCTACAGAGACCAAAATGATGACAGATATATGACTTCAAAGTTGTTATAAATATTTTCAAAATATTTGTTTTTAGCTTCGGAACTTAAATCAATGTTTGGTGTATATTAACTATAACTCTAGTAGCTTCCATTGAATGCGCTTAACTATCTTTTATTTAAGTTGAAATTGCTGGTCGCTTATGAAACTTATTTTTCCCGTGCACGGCTGCTGCTGACCCTTCCCTGGTCCCTTTTTTTGTGACCGCCATTATCTTTTGTCTTGTGCCGGCTATTGCCTTTCTTGTTCTTGTTCTTGTTCTTCAGTTGAGCGCAGAGAAATCGTTGTTGCTGCTGCCGGAGCTGTGCTGTTATTATTTCCCATTCGTAGTTCGTTTAATTCAGTTTTCATATACACATGTCCCTGTGTGTGCGCTGCCCTTGCCCTGGCCCACTGGGCGTATACTTTATCATACAATATTGTTTCGTTTTTATTACATGTCACTCAGACGTGGACGCCAGCCATCGCTTCTCCCTTTGTGGTTATTTGTATCTATGTAATGGCTGTGCGGGGGGGAAGAGCGTGTAAAGTGCGTTCTTTGGTTTTATATGAATTTTTTAGAGTTTTTTATGCACTCAACATGAAAATTTGTTCGTCAAGAGTTTCGCCACAACAACAGCAGCAGCGGCAGCGGCAGCCACGTGCTGCTCCCCGAGTTCTAATTTGGATTTTTGTGGCAGCCCTGGCTAAGCCCCGAGCTGAGTAAGTATCCCAGCTTTATGCTCCTATATAGGGTATTCGGTACTATGCCAACAACTAACTCGGCTAAGCCCACGTACTTGGCCCGAGCAGCTCTGCTTGTTGACAGAGGCACACTGACGCCCACCTACACTGGAGCCGGGGATGCCACAGATGCACATATATATTTTTAACGAGTATTACCATAAAATTACATATGCAAATATACATATTTCGAGCTGCCGGCTCGAGCCGAGCCGAAAAACCGGGCAAATAGGCTGCCGAGCAGTCCAAAGATTTAGCTATTTGTCAGCTCTGCAAGCGCAATCTTCAGGCTGAGCACGTAATACGTGACAATTACTACATTTTGGGTAAAACATGCTCATTAAATCATTTGAGCTTAATACGGTAAAGGCAACTGCGAAATGTGTGCCAAGGCATTGTTCCTGCTCCTGCTCCTGGTGCTCCTGTACAAAAGCCACTACCTGTGCGCATGAAACCGCATCGTACACGGAGAAAACAGGGGGAAGAGACAACCCTACCTATTAGATTATATACTTAATCATTATCATCTCAGTAAACTCTATTGTGGTTTTCAAATTGATAATTTTCTACAATCTTTTCTTTGCAATTTCGATTCTGAAAGCCTTAATGTGGCAAGCAAAAGCTGTTGCAATTGTAAGGTTTATTTCATTTAATTGGAAGTGAAACTGATGTGATTTCATCAGGCACAGCAGTTAAGGCCGTGTCATATCTGACATTTTAGTTTACATTTCATATTTGGTTTCCGTGCACCATGCCGCTGCTTAGCCGAGGGCTCAGCCATTAGGAGACGGTGTAGGCCACGCCGGGGCCAGGCCAACTTGTCTATATGAACAATGGCCCGGCTGGCAGGCAAAAGTGAGCAACAATGCAGAGCCTGCTAAAGGATTTAACAAGGGACCGCGCCACGATGACAGGGCCCAAGGATGGGAACGACGATGACGACGACGATGACGGGGATGAGAACCTGGCCAAAACCTAAAGCCGAGGCTGAGAACAACAGCCCTGATGAGTGGAGACACTGCACACACAAGTGCGACAACAGCTACATGCAACTATAAGGTATTTTCGTAGCAACAAAGCAGCCTGGCAAATGAACAGGCAGGACCTGCCTGTCTCGCTGTCCCGCTGTCCCGCTGTCCTGTTGCCCTGCTGCCATCCTGACTGCCTGCCAGGCACCAGGAAGTGTAACATCAGCGCTGCCATCCTGTAGTGTCCTTTTACCGCACTTTGCATGACGTTTAGCTGGCCGAAGTGCCCTCCGCTCTCAGCTCCACGTTCCCCGAGCTCCTTACTCCAGAGATCCAGCCCACTTTGTTACAGCCGGGAGCCGGGGTGAGAGGCGGGAACGCTGTCTCCCCACATTACTTATTATGATTATTATTTAATGCAGCAACAGCAACAGTTACCCCATTGTCCCGCTTCGGACCGGAGGTGGCCAGTCCAGACCTCGTGATCGATGGGGCCGCGCTGAGATCGATGAAAACAAAAGGAGAAAAAGGAGTTTTATACACAACTTTATAGTTTTAAGATATTATTTCTATGATTAAGAAGGTCTTGTAGTTGTATACTTGTATCATGTTATATCCCTAAGTGGTCACTTTATTAATTTGCTCTTCAAACAAAACCGGTATCCAAAACTGAATATTGTAAGCCAAGAAACTCTTTATCTTGGCTTAAACTTTATTTTATCTTTTCTTTATATAGAATTTGCCATTGTAAGACATTTGATCACGAGTAGTGAACTCACGCTCGCATCTCTGGTCTTGGGGCTCTCAAAAGTCTATTGTGGCCTCTTGTCCACTGCGTGTCGTTGGCATTGTTTTGTCTTTTCCGTTTTTTTGTTATTGTTGGCTGGCTCACCTAGGCGGCAGGCCGACGTTGATGCTGTGCATCTCCTGCCCGCAACCATGTCGCCAGTCTGCGATTCTTTGGCCTGCCCTGTTATTCTTTTGTTGCGTGCACTCTTCTCCGTAGTATTTCGTAATATTTGCTAAGTATGCTTTTGAAATTGTGGTCTTCCACCATTATGTCATTCATTCAGAGGCACAAGAGGAGTTCCAGCGGCAACAAAAGGCAGCGATGGGGGACAGTCTCACCGCATAGTTCTAGTTGCAGTTGCTGCCTGTTGGAGTTGGTGTTGGTGTTGCCGATGTGGCTGCCGTTGTCGTTAGACTTGTTATTGAAAGAGATAAAGAGCGGTTACTTAACCACTTGGATGCTGCATAAATATTACTAATTTCAGGGAATTTATTTAACTCTAGTCAAATTTAGTAGCCTGCAGTCAGCCGTTGCAGTTTGTAGTGTGGCTTTGACGTTGCAGCTGCAGTTGCATTAGAGGGGGGCACATATTGCGCATACGCCGCACTGGCCTGAGCTGGCCTGGGAACGGCCCCCAGCCCGGGGCGTGCTGACAGCATCTGGCAGCCAGTGAGATATAGTGAAACCATGGGGGGAATGGCAGTGAAGCCCGGCCTGGCGGCGAATTTGCTCTTGGTCTGTCTTCAATTTGACGGAGGGGCTCCGTTGCATGTCCGCAGCCGTTGGCTGGATGTTATTTAAACGCACAGCGTTTAGGCTTAAATTGCGGTCTTCGCCTCGCCCCCAGAATCCAGAATCTCCGGCTGCTCCAGACCAGATAGCCGGCTTCCCAGCTTAACCCATTGCGTGCGGCGGCGGCGGTGCGGTGGTGCGGTGGTGGGCGTGTCATTAGACAGCAGCGGGCTAAAAGAGATAAATGGCGACAGTCGTTGAACTTTTTGCTTTGCCAGTTGTTTATGCATTTCAAATGAGGCGTGCAGCTGATGGGCGGGCGGGTAATACATTTTATTTGCAATCTTAACCTTAATTTAGTTGCAAGACTCAAGAGCCAGCCATGGAATCTGTCGTCTGAAATAAATGAAAATGCAGAGGCAGTAGCAGGAGCAGGAGCAAAGCCAGCAACAAAAAGCGCAGCAATAAACATACAAATACAAATACAAGGATGGCAAACACGGATACACACGCAGACAGACGGAGGGAGCACGCAATGCGGCGCCATCTTCACTCTTTCAAACGAATTGCAAGGACCCAGAATCCAGAATCCAGGATCCGGCAGGATCCAGGGCCACAGCACGCCAACGGGGGAAGCGGAAGGGCGCTTTTACTTTGTGCCAAAAGGCAATGAAAATGACTAATTTAGAGTTTAATTAAAATGCGCTAACGATTTGGCGCTCAACAGCAGCAGCAGCAGCAGTAGCATCAACAAGGGCAGCAACTTCACTGCTGCCATGATGGTAGGGGCAATGCCAACTCAAAGTCCCGAGCTACAACTTAAGCCCGCCTGTCGCTCAAGAAATTTTCTGGCGAAATAAATAATCAGCCACAATGGCAGCGGGGCCTGATGATGGAGATGTAATCCCCTGAAATATCTATTAAAATAATTGCCATTGAAATTACGTCGATAGCTTAGAGCTGTTGGCCGTTGCGATGGCGACCTTATCGCTGGATGGCCAAGCAGCCAGCATTGAACAAATGTTCAACAATAAGGCTTTGGGCACTTCAGTGCGATTATAAATCAATTCGACCTTAAAGCCTCGCTGAATATGCCAAATTATTTATATTCAGTAAGTGGCTGACGAATGGCAAACCATTTAAAGTGCAATTAATTGAACTTTTTAGCTAAGCGCAATCAATCAAAACTTTTTTGTCGAGCAGTAAAAGGACATGCATTTCGTACATAGATTTCTGTTTTTAAAATGTTGCCTCAAACTAATGCTTCTCAATAAATTATCGGAAAATGTCCATATTAATTAGAGGGTGACATAACACGCAAATGAAATGCTGAACATAATGTACAGACACACGTTTGAAAAGTATCCCATTAGCTAACCACGTTTCATTGTTGCCCAAAAACTAAACTCATTGAAGTTCACTTTAGGCTATCTATATCTGGTTTCAATTATTCATTTAAATACTAATTATTATATTGCCTCTACTAATTATATCCATAAATAATACAACTTAAATTCTCCCTCCTTATCTCCACGCTTACCAAAGCTTAACCCAAATCCCGGAAGTGATAAGCTGGCGGGCATCTTTCATTTGCGTCACACAAAGTGCGAAATTAAGTAAGGTAAAATTGACAGAAGATTGAGCTCTATTTCCAAGCCCTCTTCTGGAAATACCACCCCCACTCGAGAATTTTAATACACTCGAAAATATTTTGTGCAGGCGACAGAACAACAGCGGCAGAAGCCATAAATTGACGTCGCTTTGTCCTCGTTACTCGGTTGAGATGCCGGAATCGGGAGTCGAGTCGGCGTTATTAATCGACTGGCATCCATAATTGTGGTTGCCATTATAATTGTCATTATGTACAATGCACGGATGGATAGTGTCCCTGTCAAGACGTCAGTCGCTGTCTCACCGGCGGCCACGCGAAGGCTGCGGTTCCTTGGCAGCTCCTCCGGTTACAGCTTCGACCTCCTCCTGCTCCTCCTCCCCAGGATCTGTGTGGGCCTTTGTGCCAGCGTGTTTGTGTGTTTCTGTGGCAATGTAATTGACTGTGAATAATAACCGCTATAATAATTTTCAGTCACGACGCCAAAGCCTGGCAACAGCAGGCCCAAAATCGAGCTGGCTGAACTGAGCGACAACAATGCTGACAGTGTTGTTGATGATGATGATGAGCACCAGGATGGGGCTCTGAGGAACATAGGAGGCCGAATATATAGTAGATGGTCTATGGTAGGAATGGGCACAGACAGAGGCACAATTTGCGATTGACAATCCTATTAATAACGAGAGCAGCCGGAAACCCCGGGTAGCAATCGTAGTGAACTTGCTGGCATAAATAAACAAGATGGAAGAAGAATTTATGGCCGGCATGCCGAAGTGCGTATGATCTCGCTCAGCGGAATTATTCGCAGGCTCACCTGGGATTCGCCAAAAGTCAACAAGGTTTAGGCTTTTAGGCAAGCAATTAGCCGATGCACAGTGGTCGGGCTTGTATGGAGCGGCGGCCATAAATACTTCTAGCAGACATATCGTTGTGAAATTTTTACTGTATGTTCTTTGAAAAATAAGAATTGCAAAAATGTAAAAAATGGGCGTGGTCGCTAATATTTACGCCCACCGCAAAGCAAAAACCGCAAAATAGC